>CAUYON010131478.1:0-10936 GCA_963573935.1 Arctocebus calabarensis | reverse complement strand
ATGTAGCTGGGACCACAGGCGCCCGCCACAACGCCCAGCCATTTTTTGGTTGCAGCCATCATTGTTGTTTGGCGGGCCCAGGCTGGATTCGAACCCGCCAGCTCAGGTGTACGTGGCTGGTGCCTTAGCCCGTTGAGCCACGGGCGCCGAGCCCAAATCTCACTTTTTTGATGTATTCACTTTATTTTTTCTGTGATGCTGCTGTACACATAACATTAAAAACTGATAAATCTGTATACCTTGTTTCCTGTTAACCTTTCTGTTGTTAGTTTATTTTATAGGCCAACCTATAAAACAGAGGGAAAATATTTCCTCTCCTACAATAACTGCATTGACCTGTTGTTTAAAAGAAACTTCACAACTTTCACTGGTACAAAAAAACCCACCATAGTCTCTTTTTTTTTGAAACAGAGTCTCAAGCTGGCACCCTAGGTAGAGTGCCATAGTGTCACAGCTCACAACAACCTCCAATTCTTGGGTTCAAGTGAGCCTCTTATCTCAGTTTTTCTATTTTTAGAAGAGATGAAGTGTTGCCCTTGCTCAGGATGGTCTTGAACCTGTGAATTCGGGGCAATCCACCCACCTCGGCCTCCCAGAGTGCTAGGATTACAGGTGTGAGCCACCACACCTGGCCCATAATAGTCTCTTGAATTTGGAATGATTGTATTGGTATAAGTAATTATTATACTGGCATAAGGAATGATTATGTTGGTATAGTGATATTTAAAAGGTCCTAAAATGGCTAAAATGGCACCTTAATAATTTAGAAATTTTAGTAGGGGCAAGTGGCAACTTTTTAGAGTTCTATCTCATAGGAATGGTTCAGTCTATCTCAAGTTAATTTCATGGTAGGTATGTTCAAATCATAATCTTAACAGCTAGGTTTACAATGGTCTCCTGAATTTCTCATCTCCATAAATTTCTCAATCTCTGAAACTAGGTTCATAGGTTAACACTTGGAATCTGCTGGAAGCAAGAAGATGGTAACCTATCCACTGTAGTAACATATAACATTAGACTAACATATTGGTATATATTTTTATTTTACATGGCATTAATTAATAAAACTAGTAAAATATAGCATTTATGTGTTAAAAAATTCAATTAAGTCAAAAGAAAATCAAACTCAAGGAAACAAATTGTAGACTAAAACTTGACAATGATATTTAAAGAAATTTAAAACTATTCATACCAGGTGACTCCGAATTTCTGACACCCATAAAACCTTAGGTACTGAGATTTTCCTTATGGCGCTACTTCTAACAGTATAGTAAAAGCAACCCAACTGTCAAAAGCAGAAGACTATATAAATTACAGTACAATTGCAAAGAATGCCAGTGTTTTCCACTTTGGAATCACCTTCCCCTTATCTCATAGGCAGATAGCTGTGAGTTATTTACAAGAGTATTGAAAACTTATATGGAATTTTTAAATAATTTAAAATATTTGCTACGTATACTATTGTTTATCTGATATGATCTCTAGTAACAAAACAAATGTTTTTTATTTAGGAAATGATGGATCTTAAGTGATTTTTATTCTTTTCTCCAAAGAGAGACATTTCTCTTTTGCAATAATCTGGAACTTAAGGACTTTAAAAATTATTGCATTTTTTCACAAAACAGAAAAATGCTCATCATTAATATTTAGTATAAAATAAGGCCACAAAATTATATGTATAAGATCTTGATTTTCTAAAAAGAAATTAGGAAAACAGATTTGCAGAAGATAATATTTCATTCTGTATTACTGGGGATAAAAAAATTAAAAAAGGTAGGCTTGGCGCCTATAGCACAGTGGTTACAGCACTAGCCACATACACTGAGGCTGGTGGGTTGGAACCCAGCCCAGGCCAACTAAGCAACAATGACAACTGCAACAGAAAAATAGCCAGGCACTGTGGTGGGCGCCTGTTGTCCTAGCTACTTGGGAGGCTGAGGCAACAGAATTGCTAAAGCCCAAGAGTTTGAGGCTGCTGTGAGCTGTGACACAAAGCACTCTACCAAGGGTGACATAGTGAGATTCTGTCTCAAAACAAAAAAAGAAAATGAAAAAACGCAATACTTAAAAATGTTAGTATTTGTTGTTTTGAATACCATGAATTATATTCTTTTATAAAGAGACTACCTAGTACTTATAAAAATTTGAAAAACAAAGGTATAATATAGAATAAATCATCCAGATCCCACCATATATGTATACATGTATTATATACTTAGATGCCTAACATACATACATATGCACACACACAATCAAATATCCACATCGTCCTCATACACTTTTAGGATTATTCATTTACTGATATGGCTTGCCTCTTTAACATACTGCACATACGTTTGCCCATATTTTCTTCTTTCTAATTGTCATTGCCCTGTGATTAGAACTTGTCATTATTTTCTATACTTTTCACTAATTAGAATTACATTTATAATTAGAAAAAAGAAAATTCAACTCCACCAAACGTGAATACTTCCTTCATCTTGCTTTTATTTTTACTAAAGCATTCATTTACCTGTCTCTTTTACATATGCCAATCTATAAAATATTTTCTTATAATCCATACTTACTCTCGTCCATAATACTTTGGTCTGTTTTCTACCTATTGGAAAAGGAGAAAAAAAGTTTATTTGTGAAAATGAAAATGTGCAGAACATAACATTTTATACATGTGAAAAACTAAAGAAAGCATATATTTTTTAAGGAAGAACTTGAATAAGATTAGAGATCTAGGCTGGACTCCACAGGTCTACCAGCAGATTATTTGTTGCCATTTGAACTGGTCACTTCACCTCTCTAGACTTGTTTCTTATCTATAAAATATTTGCTGTGTATGTAAAAACATTGGACTAGACTATTAAATATCTTTCATCCCAAAATTTAATGAATTGAAAAAAAATCCACATCTTTTTTCAAAGAGCAAATTAAAACACCCAAAACCTTAATGCCACATTTGTCACAACAGATGGTCTTCTCCCCTCCTCCCCAACTACCATTCTCCCTTCCTGTTACTCCAGAGCCTTCATTCTGTTCTGTTAACCCTCCATATCACCTTACCATTCCTGTTCTCCCATCAGCTCTTCCCTAACCACAGTTTCCCTTCCCTTGACTTTATAGGGAAGGTATGCTGGCAATAGCTAAGGGAAGACCTGCTAAGACAAATTCTGAAGAATAGACAGAATATCAGCAGACAGCATTTGTCCCATACAATTAAGAATCATTTGTTGAAGAGCCAATATGTCAAGGCATTTTTGGCCTTCTGCAGGGGACATATTACTGAATAAGGTCAAAATTGTCATAATTCTTTTGGAACTTAACATTCTAATAGTTAGAGACAGACAATAAAGAAGAAGTTTAAAAAAGATAAGAGAGGCTTGGCACCCATAACACAGTGGTTAAGGCACCAGTCACATACACTGAGGCTAATGGGTTTGAAACCGGCCTGGGCCAACTAAACAATAATGACAACTGCAACAAAATATAGCCCAGTGTTGTGGCAGGTGCCTGGGAGGCTGAGAATTGCTTAAGCCCCAAGAGTTAGAAGTTGCTGTGAGCTATGCCACCACAGCACCCTACTGAGGGCAACATAGTGAGACTCTCAAAAAAGAGAGGAGAGGAGAAGAGAGGGGAGGAGAGAGAAAAAGAGAGGAAGTGGTAAGTGCCATAATGAAAATAAGAATGAGTAACAACAGGGAGAACTAGTGAGGTATTTCAGGTGGGTGGTCAGGATAGGTCTCTTTGAAAAGAGGACATTTAAACTGGGTCCTGAAAGATATGAAGCCTGCTCTTAACTATAAAACCACAGGAATGAAAAAAAAACAACTGTTAGGAAGTACCTTGGGGACATCATGGACTATACTGAGCTCTCACTATGGGTTATATATTTTACTCACGTTTAAAGATCATTTAATCCTCACAATAAGACAGGAATTACTCTACTTTATCCTCATAAGATAGTATTATTCTCATTTTATTTATTTTTCTTGGCAAAGTTCACCTTTTATTTATAAGTAACAAAAATTGCATACATATTATTCTATAAAGCACAATGTTTTTATAGATACTGTGTATACATTATGAAATGATGAAAACAAGCTAATTAACATAAGTATTACCTCACCTACTTTTTTATAGTCAGAACACTTAAAATCTACTCTCAGCAATTTTCGAGGATATTTAATACTTTGTTATTAACAATAGTCATCACATCGTATAGTAAATCTTTTGAATTTATTCTTTAATCAATATCTCCCCAACTCCCATCCCACCTCTCACTCACTGGTAACCACTGTTCTATTCTGTTTCTATGAATTTAACATTTTTAGATTCCACATGTGAGGTCACTAACATTAGTACCTGGCTTATTTCATTAATATAATGTCCTTCTGGTCTATTCTTGCTGCAAATGACAGGATTTCCTTCTTTTCTAAGGCTATATTCCATTTGAAATATATAGTATTCTACTGTATATTAGAATGGAATACGCAGCATTCCACTTTTCCTCATCCATTCATTCACTGATAAGCACTTAGGTTGATTCCGTATCTTGGCTATTGTGAATAATGCTGCAATGACCAAGGAGTGCAGACATTTATTCAACATTGTGATTTCACTTCCATTGGACAAATATCCAGAAGTAGAATTGCTGGATAATGTGGCAAAGAAATCGAGTATCAGAGAGATCAGGTATCTGTTCAAGGTTTCTTACACAAGCACTAGAGCTCAAAGCAAAACTGAGATTCTTACTCAGGAATAGCAAAAAGGAACCAAACCCTCTGCCTGCTTGACACCGACCCATCTGAATTAGGTTAAATAAGGCAGTTCCTAGACCTTGTCGTGTTAGTGATTATCTCCCTTAGTTCCCCATATAACCTGGCTACCAAGTCTGACACTTGATAGAGTAAAATGGAGGAACCTGCCCAAATAGAACTGACCCACCCAGGAAAGAGTAATGTACCAATCCCTACCCTTCTGACCCTTTAATAGGTAACCGCTAAGTTACCTTCCTCAGGTTCAGTTTCTCTTAGATGCCTTAGGACTATCTACTTTAGCTGGAGAGAGAGAGTAAGTCTTAGAGAGAATAAAGCAGTCTTAGAAAGACAGATCTCAGTCTTTAGCAGAGTTTGGTAATCTTCAGCAGAGAGACGCCGTGCTGGCGTCAGAGTCCGTGTGATAGAACGCGCATGCTCCTTGACTGCCTTCTCCTCCAGCCTAATATAAGGCTGATCTCGTGCTTCTCAACCCCACAGTTGTAGAGACTGCCAGTTCACCACTGCTCTCATCTCGCGAGCTCTCATGCTTGTTAGGAGAGCTAACTCTCTCTCCATGCCCTTTCCACCCAGGTGTGCCATTATTGAGCTATACAGGTATTTCTTATAACTCTCACTCCTCCTAGCCATAGGCTATACGAGCTGCAACATATCCTCCCTTTTTTATATAAAAACAAAATAATTTTTAATGTCCACCTTAAACCACATGCTGACTTCCTTCTCAAACTCAGCTCACCTGCAAAGGCCACTGTTGCCCACACAGAACCTGGACTCTGTTTCCTTTAGTTCACGTTTTGGAATACTCTTTTACTTTTGGTCTTTGACCGCTCAATACTATTTTCAGCCATCTTGAGGTACTTATTCACAGCACAGAAAGCAATTCGTGTTTCAAAGAAAAACTATGTGGTATCTATAGCATATCTTACTGACTTACCCTTGTAGCACTATACATTGTCTCTGAATTATTAAGTTATAGGTAACTGGTATTGAAATTTTTTCCCATGGTAGTGGTGATTTAATTGACTTCTTTGCCACCTCACCGCATGTGGAAAATCTAGTTTTGTCCCCATGTGCCATTATCTCAATATTCCTTGACTCTACACACATTTGTGCTCTTCGGACTTTTCTTTTCAATTGATTATAACACCAGCCTGGTACTCTCATACTTTATAAGTAAAATAAAAATTTCTAATATGTATTCATCTTTCTATCTGCAGTAGAGTCATGATCTTACCTGTTCATAAAAATCAGATTTAACATTCAAAAAAAATTAGATTTAAATAATACTTTACCCCTGATGAATCTTTTGTTGTTTGCTGAGTTTGTAGTTAGGTTACTTACTATCTTCCCCTAGTAAATTCCACCTGATTTTACCTTGTTCTCCACAGCTACAGATGATGCTGTTTTTCGGTCCAGTGCTTACAGTACAGAGTGGGATCATGCATCTGCTTAAAAACAAACCTCTGCTTCTGAGAGGAAAATTCAATGTTCAGGTCTTTAAAAATTAATTTAACTTTCTATGATATTATATGATAGAATGTTCTTGAGAAGAACGATTTAGCAATGTCAGTTCAAATTAAAAATGCAAATGCTCATTATTTATTATAGAGAACACTTGCACATGTACACATGAAAACATGTATAAAAATATTCACTTGAACACTGTTCAGTCATTTAAAAATGGAAATACATGCCAGTAGGAGAATAACTAAACTGCTTTGTAATGTAAATAATATGCAGTTTGAAGGAATGATGATAAGGATGAATGTGGACCAATCAAACTACTGAATACAAATATAAATTATGGAACAATAATACAGTATAACACCACTTAGGAAAAGCAAATGCTCACACTGTAATATGTATCTATAACACAGAGAAAGATCTGGAAGTACACATACTAAATGCAAATAGTTACTGCTAGGAAAAAGAGGGGAGAAATGATATGGGAAAGGCATAAAAGAAACTTAAATCTTAACTGTAATTTCGTAATTTTTTTTTTTGCAGTTTTTGGCCAGGGCTAGGTTTGAACCCACCACCCTCTGGCATATGGGGCTGGCAACCTACTCCTCTGAGCCACAGGTGCCACCCAGTAATTTTGTAATTTTAAAAAGGGAATGTAGTAATGTGTTAATAAGGTTGCTAAAATCACCTTTTAAAAATGGAAATCAAGATCAATACTAGGTTATTTGTGTAAACTAATATTGGCATTTTGGACACATTTGAATGGGGTCTTCTAAGGTTGTGAGAGGAAGAGAACGTGCCCTTTCCTTCACCATCACGAGACCTGTACAGATGGCCAAAGGTAAAGCCTATGGCAGTGAGGTAAAAGGAAAGCAGAGTTTTTGAAAACATTACTTACTGATGAAAATCCCGGACAATCACAAAGAAGAAGCAGTGACAGCAGTGAGACTGGGGCTGCACAGGGTATGGCAGCCCATTACATTTCCCATCCAAGGCAAATACAGATTATTCGATAGTCTGCGCTAAGTCCAAAATCACTTTCATGAATTGTGTAAGTAATCATCTTCACAAAATCATTTATGTGGGCTTTATATTGCTAAATAAGTATTTTGCTTTATCTCCCCCACCAAAATCCTGAATTAAAAGAAATTAGGTAAACATTTATGATTAATACATTAGTGTTATATATAACACTATGCATCTAAAATAAAATTCATGCCCCCAATTTATCTTTCTTTTATTTTTATAATTGATCTGTCAAACATGAGAAATTTAAACTAATTATTTTTCTCTGCTGTATAGACAGTGAAGGAGATCAGAATGTATCACCCCAACACATGCCACCTTGGTATAAAGATTATTTTGAATTTTAGGCAATTAAAAGCATCAAACATGACCAGCCCGAGCAAGAGCGAGACTCTGTCTCTAATAAAAATAGAAAAATTATCCAGGTGATGTAGCACGAGCCTGTAGACTCAATTACTCGGGAGGGTGAGGCAGGATCACTTGAGTGGAAGTCTGACACTACATTGAGCTACAATGATGCCACTGCAATCTACCAGGACCACCAAGAAAGACTCTGTCTCAAACAAACAAACAAAAAAATCAAACTGTTTATGCCCTTTCTTTTCTGCCTAAAAACAGAATTTATGAAATTTCCTTTTAAATTAAA
Source organism: Arctocebus calabarensis (assembly GCA_963573935.1). Lineage (NCBI taxonomy): Eukaryota > Metazoa > Chordata > Mammalia > Primates > Lorisidae > Arctocebus > Arctocebus calabarensis. The sequence continues at coordinate 3,034 of CAUYON010131478.1, read as the reverse complement.
AATTAAATTAATTGGCTTGGCGCCTGTGGCTCAGTGGGCTAAGGTACCAGCCACGTACACCTGAGCTGGCGGGTTCGAATCCAGCCTGGGCCCGCCAAACAACAATGATGGCTGCAACCAAAACAAAAAAATAGCCGGGCGTTATAGCAGGTGCCTGTAGTCCCAGCTACTTGGGCAGCCGAGGCAGGCGACTCGCATGAGCCCAGGAATTGGAGGTTGCTGTGAGCTATAATGCCACGACACTCTACCAGGGCGACAGCTTGAGGCTCTGTCTCAAAAAAAAAATTAAATTAATTAAAAATTTATGTTTGAAAAGGAAATTTCCATATATAAAAGTATACTCCTGTCTCACACCAAGAAGAAACCCCAATTCCACAGACAACTCTCATCATCAGAGATGACTTGAGTATGCTAACAATGAAAAATCCTTCTTTATGACTCGGCGCCTATAGCTCAGCGGCTAGGGCACCAGCCATATACACCAGGGCTGGTGTGTTCAAACCCGGCTGGGGGCCTGCCAAACAACAATGACAACTACAACAAAAAAGGTTAGGCGTGTGGCAGGCAGCTATAGTCCCAGCTACTTGGGAGGTTGAGGCAAGAGAATCGCTTAAGCCCAAAAGTTGGAGGTTGCTGTGAGCTGTGACACTATGACACTCTACTGAGGGTGACATAGTGATACTCTGTCTCAAAAAAAAAAAAAAAAAAACCTTATTTACCATACTTTTCCTTCCTACAATTTACCACTCCCCCTGCCACAAGCCCAAACAACTATTCTTCCACCTTATTACCCTTTCTGAAAATGGTGTAGAGGCCTAAGTCTAACTTCCCCCTTTCACCTCACTTCTATCATGGTAACTTCTCTCCTCTCTGAATGCATATGAAATAAACCTTTTCTGTTAATCTGCCCTTGCTGGGTTTAATTCCAAGGCTCCAACTATTAATTCTAGGAAAGTAGAGAAGTTTTTCTCCTCCCAAAATAGCATTTTGATAACTTGGTGATGTTTAAGATATTACTTAAGCAGTAATAGTAGTCTTCAAACTCAAAGACAATATAACATTATTCAGATAATCAAAGAGTTACTGAGCAATATGAAAATGATTACTAATGATCCCAAATTAGTTTACTTGCAAATTCATGAGACTAGTACTTTACATGAACTAGCAATAGCAAAAATAAGTTTATGCTTACACATTTATAAATTCAGAATAATAGTCAAGAGACTTTTTATAGACTAAAACTGGTTGACGTCAATGTGACTAAGAAAGACATGCCTTAAAATGTGTACTTGTGTGAATTATATGCTTTGCTTTCTCCAATTTTCTTTATTTAGTAGTTAACACTTATTCATGATACTGTACCATGGGTAGAAAAAATGGAAAATGTGGAGAACAAAAAAGATGTCTAACTAAAAATAAAAGTACTCATAAAATGTTTTACAGCACAGATTGCATAAATTCTATATGGCGTTCAACTAGGAAAAAACTTTAATCCACTATTATCGAATATGACATAAAGTACATAGTGTAAATAGAAATTCAATAAATAACTGAATAGAAGATAAATCATCTTACAACACTGAAAAGAAAATGAACTTCATTAAATTAACACTGTGCACTTTTACAAAGAATTATTTTCATTACACATAAAGCACACTCTTTATCAAAAAACAAGAGAATGTTTGATAAGTAAGTATTTGTTCTCTATGGGAAATCTGAAAACAGCAGAAATAAAAAATAAAAGTATTATAAATGTGAATTCTCTTTTCTCCTCCCCTGCAATAGGTTTACCCTTCCATTTTTTTTTAGTAAGGAAACTCTGTTCCATGCCCACAGTTCAAAACAGTTATCTAGGCCGGGCATGGTGGCTCACACCTGTAATCCTAGCATTCTGGGAGGCTGAGGAAGGTGGACTGCTTGAGCTCAAAGATTCAAGACTAGCCTGAGCAAAAGTGAGACCTCCGTCTCTAAAAACAGCCAGGCATTAGGCGGCTCCTGTGGCTCAGCGAGTAGGGCGCCGGCCCCATATACCGAAGGTGGCAGGTTCAAGCCCAGCCTCGGCCGAACTGCAAAACAAAAAAAATAGCCGGGTGCTGTGGCGTGCGCCTGTAGTCCCAGCTACTCAGGAGGCTGAGGCAAGAGAATCGCTTAAGCCCAAGAGCTGGAGGTTGCTGTGAGCAATGTGACGCCACGGCACTCTACCCAGGGCGATAAAGTGAGACTCTGTCTCTACAAAAAAAAAAAAAAAAAACAGCCAGGCATTGTAAGGGGCACCTATAGTCCTAGCTACTAAGGAGTCTAAGGCAAGAGAATGGCTTGAGCCCAAGTGTATGAGGTTGCTGTGAGCTATGATGCCAGAGCACTTTACCAGGGGTGACAAAGTGAGACTCTGTCTCAAAAAACAAACAACAAGGCTCGGCGCCTGTGGCTCAACGGGCTAAGGCTCCAGCCACATACACCTAAGCTGGCGGGTTCGAATCCAGCCCGGGCCTGCCAAACAACAATGACGGCTGCAACCAAAAAATGGCCGGGCGTTGTGGCAGACATCTGTAGTCACAGCTACTTGGGAGGCAGAGGCAGGAGACTGGCTTGAGCCCAGGAATCGGAGGTTGTTGTGAGCTGTAATGCCATGGCACTCTATCCAGGGTGACAGCTTGAGGCTCTGTCTCAAAAAAAAAAAAAAAAAAACAAACCACTTGCCCTCTCCCCCTAAATAAGTGACTACTCTACATTCAAAGAGTTAAGTATTCTAGAAATAAGGACACTAGAACATTTATAAAATTTCCAAAATGTCTGATATTGTCTGGAGTGGTAGTGGCCTGGCCAAAAGTCACAGGAAATCATTATCTCCTTTGTCCACACTGTGAAAAACAATATCCATAGACAGAAAAATTAAGATTTTAAATCTAAGAGGAGGGGGGAGGATGGGTGGAGGGAGGGTGATTGGTGGGATCACACTTACAGTGCATCTTAGAAGGGTACAAGTGAAAATTACTAAATGCAGAATACAAATGTCTTTATATAGTGATTAAAA
>CAUYON010131472.1:0-17661 GCA_963573935.1 Arctocebus calabarensis | reverse complement strand
GAATCCCCAACAATAAAAAAAAACCCGAAGGAGCTAAATGCTGTGATAAGATGTTTGATCACTAAAGAGCACAGAGCCTTGTGCATAGTTACACCATAGGACAAGACTTAGCAACAATCAACCTACCACAGGACCCACTCTGGGCATTCTCCTTAGGTCCCCAATACCCTTTGTAGGCCCTGACACTGAGCTGAGATTCAGTATGTAATGGCTGAATAAACAGTGATAACGCAAACCCCTCTGGGGTTCACGCCTGTTTTTGCTTACTCTAAATCCATCCCTTCTTTTGGTAACAATTGTCCTTTTTAGCAGCTATCCCTCTTTTGGGTTCAGCTTGTGTGGATTATGGAGAACTGACATACTCCAGCCTCCAGGAGAGAGCACTGACCCAGACTGAGTCAATCACAGCATCCCATACCCCAGCCATGGTGACTGACATACTTCCAAAGTCAAGCTAATTAGACATACTTCTGTGAACTAGTGGGAAAGAAAAAACATTCTTCTTGCTGGGGGGATATAAGCTAGGGGCCTCTGTTGGTCATCTTACCATTCCATAATAAAAATAAAGCTGACAGTAAGGAATGCAAAAGCCAAGAGATGGACACAGAGTCTAATGTCACTGTCTGAGCCTCTGGGATCCAGCTGTGCTCCTGGAGTTCTCATTTATGAGCCAATTTAAGTTTTGTTTCTGACTTTGTAACTTTTTTTGAGAGAGAGAGAGTCTTACTTTGTTGCCCTTGGTAGAGTGCCTTGGCATCACAGCTCACAGCAATCTCAAACTCTTGGGCTCAAGCAATTCTCTTGCCTCCACCTCCTGAGTAGCTGAGACTACAGGTACCTGCCACAATACCTGGCTATTTTTTTTTTTTTTTGAGACAGAGCCTTAAGCTGTCACCCTGGATAGAGTGCCATGGCATCACAGCTCATACCAACCTCCAATTCCTGGGCTCAAGTGAGTTTCCTGCCTCTGCCTCCCAAGTAGCTGGGACTACAGGAGCCCGCCACAACGCCCGGCCATTTTTTGGTTGCAGCTGTCATTGTTGTTTGGCGGGCCCAGGCTGGATTCGAACCCGCCAGCTCAGGTGTACGTGGCTGGTGCCTTAGCCCCTTGAGCCACAGGCGCCGAGCCTCCTAGCTATTTTTATAAACGGGGTCTTACTCTGGCTCAGGCTGGTCTTGAACCTATGAGCTCAGGCGATCCACCCACCTTGGCCTCCCAGAGTACTGGGATTACAGGGTTGAGCCACTATACCCAGTCTTGTTATTGTAACTTTAAAAGTCTCAACCAATCTACCCTCTAGGCCAATGATTTTTAACCAGGGTGCCAGAGTATACCAGTGTGCTGTGAGAAGATCTTAGGTATGCTATGAAAAATTTTAAAGATCATTAATTATTTTTTAAAGAGGTTCCAAGCTTGGGGACTAGAGCTGGATGCTAGGCGAGACACCTGGGCCTGATGCTGTGCTCTGGTAGCCTGTTCGAGCAAGGTCTTGGAGACATTCTGTGAGACAAAGAAGTATACAAAACTATAGAAAGTGCAAAAACTTCGCTTGACATTAAAGAGTACCCTGATACTGAGGTACAGAAAAACCAAGCACTAACTCTGGAAGAATGGCAAGACAAGTGGGTGAATTGCAAAACTGCATTTCATCAGTAACAAGGATATCAGTTATTAAAGAAGCATTTGGATACTTTTCTTAAAGGCGAGAGGGGACTCAAGGTGTTTTTTCCTCTTGGTGGAAAAGCAGGTGAGAGGAAATGGTTTGCAGACCTGGGACACAGTATAGTTAGTGTGGAAATCAGTGAACTTGGGATACAAGTATTTTTTATAGAGCACAATCTCTCTTATTCAAAAGAACAAATCACAGAAATTCCTAGAGACAAAATGTTTAAGAGTTCTCCAGGGAACATTTCATTGTATTGTTGCAGCATTTTTGATCTTCCCAGAACAATTATTGGCAAATTTGACAAGATTTGGGATAGAGGATCATTAGTGGTCATTAATCTAGGTAATCATGAATGCAATGCAGACATAATGTTGTCCTTGCTGAGACAAGGGTTTCACTATCTACTGGCTGTTCTTTATTACTATCCAACTAAACATGCAGACCCACCATTTTATTTCCCAGAAGCTGAAATTAGACGGTTGTTTGGTACAATATGCAGTACCCATTGTCTTGAGACAGTTGATGTTTTTGAAGTTGGGGAAATGACCATATTTTTGAAAAATTATATCTACTTACAGAAAAGTAGATGAAATATAAATAAAATCAAGCAACATCAACGTGTTCTTTGAGCAATTGAAAATTAAGCTAAGGCCTAAAACTTTAATCGAGGAATTTTTTAAAAAGAATTATTTATAGATTATATAATTTTTTAGCAGAATATAATACAAAAATGCCAAAGTAGCTCTCTCTATTGGAGAGGAGATTATAATAAGATTAGACCTGTGTGTTTTACAGATTGCAAGAATTGTTTACAATTTGCATATATTACCTGTATAATTAAAAATAAAAGGAAAACAAGAAAAATGACAATGTTTATGAATTCAGAATGAAGAAAGATAATACTTTAGTAGAGTTCAAGGTAGTGACAGAAATCATGTAAAAAATTAACTTTTATTATAAACCTTCATCTTATATGGTGTACTCAAATCCTGGCATCCCTTTTTTTTTTTTTGAGACAGAGTCTCACTATGTCACCCTGGATAGAGTGCTTGGCATCACAGCTCACAGCAACTTTAAACTCTGGGGCTGGATTCGAACCTGCCAGCTCAGGTGTATGTGGTTGGCGCCTTAGCCCACTAAGCCACAGGTGCCGAGCCCAGTATATTCCTTTTCTTAAATCTTTTTTTTGATTAACATAATCTAAGTGTGCCATGGAAGTTTAACTATAGGTTCAAGTGTGCCATGAGATAAAAAAGGTTGATAATCACTGCTCTAGGTCCTAGTAGGAATATCAAGCTCTTGACTGGCAGCCATACCTTCCTGCTGTTGTCCTGAGTAAGGAGGCCTCACTGCTTCATAGGCAAAGCCCTTACCTGTACCAGGAGGTTCTGCAGCCCAATGACCAGGGACAGCACTTGTGATGTTCTCAGTGGCGCTAGGTTAGTGTCCTCAGGGCCTGGCAGTGGCTGAGCCCCTGAGGGAACCAAGGCCACCAGGGCAGAGGAAAAGCTTTGTTGTAGGGCTGTCCGCAGGAAGCATAAAATGGAAGCTGAAAGCAGGGGACTCATTACACCCAGCTCCTGCATCCTTCTCCATCCCCCACCCAGCTGTCATAGGAAGGGGAAAAGATGAAGATGAGCTAATTAGGGAGTGATCATAGGCTAATCTGGGTGGTGGTCCTATTTTAGAATCTAGCGGAAAAGCTTTTCTTCTCCAGCTGGATACTCCTAGGCCCATACCTGAGAGCAATGCAGCCTTTTTCTTCGGAAAGCTGAGGGCCTTCAAAACTTGGTCCAATTCCACAGATAGTGTCTGGTGCACCTGGCAGGGTAGTGGGAAAAAGGCTTGAGCTTGAGCAGAAAGTAACCTGCCCCAATAGCTCTTCTACCACCTCTTGCCACATATTTGCTGCATCAAGAGGGAACATTGAGGCGGCACCTATGGCTCAGTGAGTAGGATGCCAGCTCCATATGCCAAGGGTGGCGGGTTCAAACCCAGCCCTAGCCAAACTGCAACAAAAAAATAGCCGGGCGTTGTGGCAGGCACTTGTAGTCCCAGCTGCTCAGGAGGTATGTCACCCTGGGTAGAGTGCCATGGCATCACAGCTCACAGCAACCTTAAACTCTGGGGCTTAAGCGATTCTCTTGCCTCAGCCTCTCAAGTAGCTGGGACTACAGGCACCCACCACAACGACCAGCTATTTTTCTTTTTTGTTGCGGTTGCCATTGTTGTTTAGCAGGTGACTGAGGTTGCTGAGTTTGAAACCCAAGGCAAGAGAATCGCCTTAGCTCAAGAACTGGAGATTGCTGTGAGCTGTGATGCTACAGTACTCTACCAAGGGCGACAGAGTGAGACTTTATCTCTAAAAAAAAAGAGGGGACATTGAAGGCCATAAAAAGAGTCCTGTAAGTTTCACTGGTCCTGGCTTCAGGAGCATGAGCAGGAGAGTCAAGTCCACATGTAGAGAACTCTTCTTCCAAATCTCCCCCTCAATGTCTTCCCCCACCAGATACCCTTCCCTGACCTCATCTGTGATTCAGTCTCTGGATCTGCCCACTATCTGTCTAACTCAGAAGATGTGGAGTCCAATAGGCTTAATCAAAATCCTGGCTCTGCCACTTGACAGCTGTGTGGCCTTGGGGAAGTCACTACCCCTCTCTCAGCATGCCTCACTTCCTTCACCTATGAAATGGAGACAATGCTACCTGCTCTCACTACCTCCAGAGCTGTTTTGAAGAACAGTTGAGAATCAGCATGGTGAACATGCACCTTAATGTCAAGCAATGTCCAAACCGGGAGGATATTGCAGGGGGCAAGTTCAAAGCTTCGAGTTTATTCTTCTCCCCTCAGCTGGAACACAAGCTGCCTGAGGGTAGGACCTACCTCTATTCTGCTTAGCTCTATCATAGTATGGCACAAAGTAGTTCCTCAAAAATCCCTATTGCCAGGCGGGGACTGGTGGCTCACCCCTGTAATCCTTGCACTCTGGGAGGCCAAGGCAGATAGATTGCCTGAGCTCACAAGTTTGAGATCAGCCTGAGCCAGCTGGGTATTGTGGCAGGCGCCCACAGTCCCAGCTACTTGGGAGGCTAAGGCAAGAGAATCTCTTGAGCCCAAGAGTATGAGGTTGCTGTGAGCTGTGATCCCATAGCACTCTACCAAGGGTGACAAAGTGAGACTCTGTTTAAAAAAAAAAAATCCTTATTGCTTATGGTAGCAGCAGATTCTAGGCAAAAGAACCAACTTGTAAAAAGTAGAGATGCCATGCTACTATAAGATATTAATAAAGAGGAAACTGTGTGGAGGTTATATGGGACCTCTTTGCACTACCTGCACAATTTTTCTATAGATCTAAAATTATCCTGGAAATAAAAAAATAAATAAAACAAATCAACAAAGAAACAAAAAAAGGTATGGCGATGTGAAGGGGCACAGCTGGGTTCAGCGCCCATAGCACAGTGGTTATGGCACCAGCCACATACACCAAGGGTGGCAAGTTCGAGCCCAGGCTAGCTGCAACAAAAAATAGCTGGGCATTGTGGCAGGTGCCTGTAGTCCCAGCTACTTGAGTGGCTGAGGCAAGAGAGAATTGCTTAAGCCCAAGAGTTTGAGGTTGCTGTGAGCTGTGACGTCACCGCACTCTACCAAGAGTGACATAGTGAGATTCTGTCTCAAAAAAAAGGGGGGGGGGGCATGCACAGCTGATTGGGAGAAGAGCAAACATTTGACCAGAGGACAGGGAATGAGCATGGGAATGGCAAAAAGTAAGGCTGCAGAGGGCATGGACAAAAAGGCTACCAAAAAAGTCTAGGAAGAGATGTGAGGCCAGACTGTGGCTACAGTGATATGGCATGTACAGGAAGGAAGAGGCTGACCGCCAAGAGATGTAAATAGGCCATGTTAGTGGGGAGGATGAGTGATCAGATCTAAGTTGGGCAGTGGAGTCGCTGGGAGTAAGTAACTGGCTAGGTGTGACCTGAGGGCCTGAGCAGAGCCAAGGACAAGGTACAGATTTTCTCTTAGGCAGGTGACTATGGAGAGATGGATGGGCCCGACAGCATCACAGAGAAAAGCAGGGAACAATCTCCTAGATCTGTCTCAGCATAGATTTGCTCCAGTTTGTTACCACCCCAGAGGTCAAATTTTGATCTTGATATAAATGAGCCGCATGCCCATCACTAGACTGGCTCAGTACTGGGCATAGCACAAGGATATTGCGGAGGATAAGACATGGTTTCTGTCCATGAGAAGCAGCCACTCTTGGGAAGGGGACACCTGAATGTGAAGCAGCCCATGAAGAGCTCACTCAGGGCACTGTGATGACAAGGTCCTAAAGGAGGGAGGGGCTGAGAGGAAAAGGGATGATCTGAGGATATGTCCACTGCTTTTATGTTCCTTGCATTTCCTTCCTGAACAGTGAGAAGAACAGTCAATCATGTGCAGCACTGCTCAGCTTGCCTCACAGCACTTCAAGGTCACAGGCTGGCTTCTGCTCCATTGACTTGCCACATTTCACCAACACAGAGCAGCTCATCACTCTCCAAATGTTATAGACCACACCTGAAAACTGTGTAGCTTCATGCCTTTGCTTATATTGTTCTTTCTACCTGAAATGCCTTTCCCTAATATCTTTCCTGGGTACAGTCTTATCTTTCAATGCTTTGCTTAAACACTACAAGTTCCCTAAGGGTAGGGTACATGCCATGTTTGTTTTTTTACTCTTTTATGACAAGAACACAACCTGGCATGTAGGTAATCCATGTGCATGACATGACATGCTAACAACCCTGGGGTGCTTTTTCCCCATGGCGTAGGACAGAAAACTTAGGTAAGGAAACTGAAGCTCAGGGGGTTAAATATCTTGCAAGATCACAGTTACAGAGCTAGGACCAGAACTCAGGATCTTCAACACTCCTTTGAATGCCACCATGTCCCTACAGGTATTAGAGTCTAACCTGCAAACTGCCATCATACTGCTGGGCAGAGAAGGAGGTGGTGAGCAGCCAGGCAGAGCAGAGGAGTGCAGTCCTGGGAGAATCCGCCTCTGTCAAGGTAAGTGCCAGCAGCTTCTCCAGAAGTTCTATCAAGGCTGTGCTGCTCAGGAGCACTGCAGCAGCTGCAGGGGGTGGGGTGGGGCAAGGTCCACACAAGGAGGTTTGATTCAATGCCATCATGGTGCTCAGCACCCTATGGGGTGCTTCACATGCACAAAACAAAAACAAACAAAAGGATCAGCTTGAGACTCTAAGGGTCCCAGCTTCATAACAGCACCACAGGTTATCAGAACCAGAAAACTGGGCAGTACCAGCCCCATATACCGAGGGTGGCGGGTTCAAACCCCGGCCCTGGCCAAACTGCAAGAAAAAATAGCAGGACGTCACAGCGGGTGCCTGTGGTTCCAGCTACTCGGGAGGCTGAGGCAAGAGGATCGACTAACCCCAGGAGTTGGAGGTTGCTGTGAGCTGTGATGCCGTAGCACTCTACCAAGGGCACCAATGTGAGACTCTGTTTCTAAAAAAAAAAAAAAGAACGAGAAAACACCTTATGACCACTAGTCACATACACATCCCTATTTATTTACTTAATTTTTTATTTTAGTTTATTTTTTGAGACAGAGTCTCACTTTGTTGCCTTTGGTACAGTGCCATGGCATCACAGCTCAAGCAACCTCAAACTCTTAGGCTCAAGCGATCTTCTTGCCTCAGCCCCCAAGTAGCTGGGATTGCAGGTGCCCACCACAACGCCCAGCTAGTTTTTAGAGGCATAGTCTTGCCTTCTCGCTCTTGTTGAAGCTGGTCTTGAACTCCTGAGCTCAAGCAATCCACCCAAGTGCTGGGATTACAGACCTGAACCACCACATCTGGCCTTATTTATTTATTTATTGCAGTTTTTGGCCAGGGCTGGGTTTGAACCCACCACCTCTGGTATATAGGGCTGGCACCCTACTCCTTTGAGCCACAGGTGCCACCCCTATTTATTTATTTTTTTGAGACAGAGTCTAACATGTTGCCCTGGGTAGAGTGCCAAGGTGTCACAGCTCACAGCAACCTCCAATTCTTGGGCTTTGGCTATTCTCTTGCCTGAGCCTCCCAAGTAGCTGGGACTACAGGCACCCGCCACAATGCCCAGCTATTTTTTGTTGCAGTTGTCATTGTTGTTTAGGTGACCTAGGCCAGGATCGAATCCACCACCCTCAGTTTATGTGGCTGGCATCGTAACCGCTGTGCTATAGGTGCTGAGCCCCTATTTATTTTTTTAAGATGGAAAAATTGAGGGAAGAGAAGGCCACAGACACTGCCCAACACTCCTCCTCTTCACTATCCCAGCTCTGGGCCCCTATACCTCTTTTCTGACTGCTGGGTGTGGTCTGATGAAGGCTCCAATACAGGAAGTTGAAGGAGGGCTGCAGGATGTCCACATCAGTGGGGCTGCACTTCCCACATAGTATGCTCACTGCAAGACAGGAGAGTCCCAAGGCCGCCTGTTGCTTTAATGCACACCAGCACTTGTCCTCACAGATGGTGGCTAATTTCAGATGTCAGTCTTGGGGAGCAAGCACAAACTGAGTGTCCCTGACATTACAGCCAGTGGGGAGAAACTCAGTAACAAGCCTGAAGGCATTTCCATCTGGACAAACATCTACTACGCACCTGCCATCTGCACATTAGCCAGAACAGATTGTAGTTGAGGTAATCAAAGGCATCCTGTAACAGCACGATTGCCATGACAGACTCCAGCCTGCAAAGCTCTGTAGAGATCATCTAGGCCAACTTGCCACCCTTAGCAAAACTCTTAACTACTCCCTGAGATAATCCAGCCTCTGAATTCTTCCAGACATGAGGCACTTACCAACTTCCCAGGGGACCTCTAACAGTTGATCAGATCAAGGTGCAGTTTCTTGTATTTGGCATATCCTGTCTCTCACATCATCATGTTTGGCTAACTTCTCAACTCCAACAATCAAGATTCAGCAAAAAGATCCTTCCCCCCTCAATGTCCTCCTTAACCTCTCAAGCATGACGAGATGCTGATTCTGCCTCCCCCATCCCTGCTCAGAGTGGTACTATCTAGAATGCGCAGCAACTATGGGACCTCTGTGCCCCCATCTCTGCTCAGAGTGGTACTGACTACACTACACAGCAGACAGCTATAGAACATATCAGTTTCCTCTTGAGAACTGCTACTCCCCATCTCCCTACCCGTATCCTAGTATGAAAACTACCCAAGTGTCCATTCCCTGTTTCCCGGGCACATCACGCTCTGACTTCTAATTGGTTTGTGGTTGCCCCCATTGGCACTTTTACCCCTGAAACACAGTCCTCTACTCTCAGTGCTCACGACTAGAAATACTCAAGGACTATGTGTAAATGTCTATTACATTTCATGTATAGGTTTCAGTCTGTTATTCCTCATTGTCAGAAGCCCCTGTGAAGGCTGATTTTGTCACATACAGATTACCCCTTCTAGCTTAGTGTCAGCCTTGATCTGACAGATGGCGGGTGATGACTAGAACCAGGCTGAGGCAGAGTTTGCTGCCTGTCCCCAGCAGCTCTTTTTGAGCTAACACCTAACATTGATCTTCTCAAGAAAGACTGACCTCCAGGCAGGGAGAATACTCCATCCTCACCTGTGGCCACAGGACCTGTGAGTCCACGGATACTGGAGACATTTCATTTTTCCTATTCATGTTAACACTCCCTCAACAAATCTTCCTGAGGGTGCTGCCTATGAAATGTCAACAACATTCATATGCTATGAAAAGTCCCAATGAAGTTTGGGGTGTGAGGAGAAAAGATGATAGAGATCATCTGATAAAGATCTAGAGAACTGAGATATGGATCATCAGACCTGAGTCAATTGTAGGGTAAGGTGGAGAGTCATCCTTGTGCCAGGAGAAAGGAATCTGCACAGACAATATCTGTTAGAGGCCTACTGTGAGCAATTGTGTGGCATTCTTCACCTACTGGATGAGTATTACTTATCTCAACCCACTTCATTTTCTCAAGGAAGTGCTATGCAGAACCTAAGGCTCTTTTTTTTTTTTTTGCAGTTTTTGGCTGGGGCTGGGTTTGAACCCACCACCTCTGGCATATGGGGCCGGCACCCTGCTCCTTTGAGTCACAGGCGCCGCCCCAGAACCTAAGGCTCTTAGAGGCTAACTGCCCAATGTCACATCACTAGTAACAAAGATGACATTCAGACCCAAACCCTTCCCGACTCTATAGCCTGTGCCTGTCATACACTGATTTTTTTTCTTTTGTCTTCCAAACACACCCAAGGACAAACAGAGGAAGTCCTGAGAGGTCTCTTAGCAAGAAATCCTTAGGAGTAGACTGACCTACCAACTTCTTTCAAAAGGATGAAAAGAGAGAAGTAGAAACACCACCACCACTGAGTGAGCACCTACTGCACACCCAGACCTGGGCTCTCAGGCACTTTCCCAAGTGGCTAAGGCACCTTGGTGAAGGAGCTTCATGGCCATGCTGTCCAGTTCTTGCTTGGACTCATTCCTCAGCTGCACTAGGGAGAGGAGGCTCAGCAGCAGTGGCAGATTCCTCAAGGCTGTGAAGACCAAGGGGAGCTGGTCAAGGAACCTGACACTCAGATCACCTCATCCTGCTGTAATGGCCCTTAATAAAGAATACCTGAGTTCTCTACTTCCAAAGGGGTTGGATTTTTTTTAGGATTTACTCCTACTTCCTTTTTCACTGGGGAGAGGAGTGACTGATATACTAAGTGTCAGATATGGACTGGTATCAGGAATTCATTTTCTCTCTATTTTTTTAGACAGAGTCTCATTATGTTGTCCTCGGTAGAGTGCCGTGGCATCACAGCTCACAGAAACCTCAAACTCCTGGGCTTAAGTGATTCCCTTATCCCAGCCTCCCAAGTAGCTGGGACCACTGGAGCCCGCCACAATGCCCAGCTATCTTTCGTTGTGATTGTCATTGTTGTTTAGCTGACCTGGACCAGCTCAAACTCTCCAGCCTTGGTTCCTTGGCTGGCACCATAACCACTGTGATGCGGGTGCCAAGCCCATTTTCTCTTAATCTCACTAAAAAACATGTGAAGCAGGGATTGTTATTCCTATTATGCATTTAAGAAATTAAAGCTCAGAGAGGCTGAGTGGCTTCTCCACGGCCCCACAGCCCGTAAGTGGCAGAGTGCTCTAATCTGAACGTTTATGTACCTCCAAGAGTCCTATGGCTAAATCTTAACCCTTGGCGTGATGGTATTAGGAAGTGGGGCTTTTGGAAGAGGTTGGATCATGAGGGCCTTCATGAACGATATGAGTGCCCATATGAAAGAGATTCCAGAGAGCTCCCGCCCTTGCTCTTTCTGCCACATGAGAACATAGTAAGAAGACAGCCAACTATGAACGGGGATGTGGGCTTTCTCCAGACACTGAATCTGCTAGCAACTTGATTTTGGATTTCCTAGCCAAAAAGGAACTGTTTCTTAAATATATTATTAGTTAAATATGTCTTGTCTTTCCCCACAAATAACTCATCTCCTTTAGACATACTTAAATCTATTTCTAAATCCCTAGTCCTCAGTCAGGACTGGACAAAGTGAACCACAGATCTCCTCCCACTTTCTCTTGATTGCTTAAAAATTTAATTTAAAAATTCAACCTCTTGGCTCAGCCCCCATAGCACAGTGGTTAAGGCACCAGTCACATACATTGAGGCTGGCGGGTTCAAACCTGGCCCAGGCCAGCTAAACAACAATGACAACCGCAACAAAAAATAGCCAGGCGTTGTGGAGAGTACCTGTAGACTCGGGAGACTGAGGCATGAGAATCACTTAAGCCCAAGAGTTGGAGGTTGCTATGCACTGTGATGCCATGGCACACTACTGAGGATGACGAAGTGAGACTCTGTCTCAAAAAAAAAAAAAAAAATTCAGCCTCTCTAAAAATGGGAAAAAACCAAATTCATCCCAATTTTCAGTCTCTTCATACCATACCAAATATCAACCTTCTCTGACCCAGGGAATCCATTCTAGATTTGGAAACTGTTCTGACTCTCAATGGGAACTTCTGACATATCACAGATCCACCTCCCTCCCTGGTCCCTGCTAGCTGCCGCCACCTCCTAGGCTCCTCAGATTTTCCACTTTCTTCTTCACACTGGGGGCTATCATTCTTGTGACAAATAACTCTGAGCACAAACTTCATAGGGTGGGGACATGCACACATACGTCAAACATACCCACTCATATTAAACATACTAACACCACCACCACCCACACATACACATCAAACCTGATATATTGTATACCCTCTTGCCAGTTAGTAGAGAGAAAGGAAATGAGTTTAGCTTGATGCCACAATGGCCTAACTTTTCCTTTTTTTTTTTTTTTTTTTGGTAGAGACAGAGTCTTACTTTTTCACTCTCGGTAGAGTGCTGTGGCATCACATAGCTCATAGCAACCTTCAACTCCCGGGCTCAGGCGATTCTCTTGCCTCAGCCTCCCAAGTAACTGGGACTACAGGCGCCTGCCACAACACCTGGCTATTTTTCTGTTTGGCAGTTCGGCTGAACCACTTTCAGTATATGGGGCCGGCGCCCTACTCGATGAGCCACAGGCGCCGCCCAAGCCTAACTTTTCTTTGGCAGAAAAAAAACCCCAATTCTCTCTCCTGGAGCAGATCTCACCAGGGAAGAAGCGTCCATTTTTCACTGACCTTCATGCCAAAATGTGCCCACCACAACCTGCAGACTGACCTCCTGAGGGAGGGGTCCCATGCTCCACCAGCAGATGCTTCAGGATCAGCAGGAAGTGGCCTCGGATGAGACCACTCACTTGGACATCTTCATTTCTCCTCAGAAAGGTCCTCAGGATGATCAGTACCTTGTGAGCTATATCGACTGGGCTGGAATAGATGAGGTCCTGAGCAGGAGAGAAGAAAGGCAGAGCTCAGAGGGGCTCAAACTTGGGGATCAGTGACAGTGAAGAATACATGGGCATGGGTAGCACCTGTGGCTCAGTGAGTAAGGCGCCGGCCCCATGTACCGAGGGTGGCGGTTTCAAACCCGGCCCCGGGCAAACTGCAACAAAAAATAGCTGGGCATTGTGGCAGACGCCTGGAGTCCCAGCTACTTGGGAGGCTGAGGCAAGAGAATCGCCTAAGCCCAAGAGTTGGAGGTTACTGTGAGCAGTATGATGCCACAGCACTGCACCAAGGGTGACAAAGTGAGACTCTGTCTCTAAAAAAAATAAAAAGAATACAGGGGCAGGCAAAGGGCCCAGGATGAAGGTGTTAACAAAGGCAGGTAATCTCTCACTTACTTAGTACCCATCATGTACCAAAGGCTCTGCTAGGTACACTGACCCCTCACAATCATCCTGCAGAAAAGGTCCATTCTGTTAAGTCCATCCCAAACAGGAGGGAACAGAGAATCAGAGAGATTACATCATTTGCCAAAAGTCACATAAGCCAGGAAGTGGTACAGACAGAATTGAATGTAGGTCTCTCACTCCAAGCCCAAAGCTCTTCCTACTTTCCAGGATGGCTCCCTCTTGCCAATGGAAGTATTAGGGTCAAGAGGTTGTTTTTAGGACAGAGAACTTGAGTGTGCCTTAAGAGAAAAGAGGAGAGAGGAATGGAGGTGTCACAGGCAGGTAGAGGATGAACTAGGACAGTTTTAGGGCACAGGAAAGGAAGAGAGGACTGGGTCAGGCCCTTTTTCTGCCATGGCATCTGGCTAAAGGACACAGGTTCAGAAGGTAGGAAATAACCACATTTTTTATGGTTTTTTTTTTTTTTTGTAGAGACAGAATCTTACTTTGTCTACAGGCACCCGCCACAATGCCTGGCTACTTTTTTGTTGCAGTTTGCCCAGGCTGGGTTTGAACCCACAACCCTCAGTATATGGGGCCAGCGCCTTACCAACTGAGCCACAGGTCCACCCTTTTATGTTGTTTTTAAGAGTGATTTGAGTGTTATGTTAAAGGCCAAACCAGTCAGAAGATGCTATCTCACTGATACTTCCTGGCATCTACCAGCTCAAACAAGCCAACTTCTTTGGACAGACTAATGAGTTGGGCCAGTTAGGACTGGGTGCTATGAATCCAAGGTCATACTCAGACTCCCTTTCCATAGAGAATATCTTCTAACACATGGAGACAGTCATAGGGAACTCAGCCAGACAAATCCAGATTTGCTGATCACTGGACAGAGAGGTTGGGGGCACAGAGGCATCTGGGCTCTTCACAGACCTCCACAGCTGCTGGAAAAACAATAATAACAGCCAGGCATGGTGGCCCACACCTGTAATCCCACTTGGGAGGCCAAGGCGAGTGGATCGCCTGAGCTCACAGGTTCGAGACCTGCCTGAGCCACAGTGAGACCTCATCTCTTAAAAATAGCTGGGTGTTGTGCCAGGCACCTATAGTCCCAGTCACTTGGGAGGCTGAGACAAGAGAATCGCTTAAGCCCAAGAGTTTGAGGTTGCTGTGAGCTGTGATGCCAAGCACTCTACCCAAGGTGACAGTTTGAGGCTCTGTCGCAAAAAACAAACAAACAAAAAAAAAGATTATTTCTATCTTCACAGTAACTCTCCAAGGTAGGTGTCACCTCGATTTTTCAAATAAGAAAACTGGGTCAGATTAATCAGGTTGCCTATCAAGAAAGTATGGAGTTGTAAATTGTACTGTAAGTTAATGATGGGAAAAGATGAAGCCTGCTACATCTTTTTTCATCTTGTAGGGACTCAGAAAACAACTCTGGCAACAAAGGATTACAGAATGAGCGGGCTACAAAGAATCTAGATCACTTTGTCCAACTCTTTTACTTTATGGAGTATGAAGCTGAAATCCAGAGGGGAGGTACAATTTGCTCAAGGTCATAGAACCCAAAGCCAAACCAGTTTCCTAGTCCCTCCACCAACACATCTCTGCCCCATAGCCACAGCACTGATTCCTCAGAAATCTAGGTTAATGGGTTAGAAATGGTGGCTCATTCTTATAATCCTTGCACTCTGGGAGGCTAAGGCAAGAAAATCACTTGAGATCAGGAGTTTGAGACTAGATTGAGCAAGACTCCATCTTTATAAAAAAAAAAAAGAAAAGAAAGAAAAATTAGCTGGGTGCAGTGCTGCATGCCTGTAGGACTAGAAAAAAAGCCTAAAGATTTAGAGATTGTGTCCCCCTTTTTTAAATTACTCAGGATGGCAGGAGGATTGCTTCAGCTTAGGAATTTGAGGATGGAGTGAGCTATGGAGATGCCACTGAACTCTAGCCCAAGCAAGAGAGCAAGACTGTCTTAAAAACAGAAAAACAAAAACAATAAAAGCAAAAACAAAGAAATCTAGGTTAATGAATAATAAAGCTCTAAAAGGAAGGAGCCTATTCAGCTTTTGGTGGCCATGGTGAATGCTGGGAGAAGGTGTGCATCCCACTGTATGGGTCAGGGAGAAAGTTCTGAGTAGAACCATGGCCCACTCTGTAGTTTTTGCTGCCTAGAGCTGTCCACAATTCTTTGGGAATGGATCAGCCAGGGTGACTTGACCAAGCAGGGAACAAACAGAGTTTCTATGACATCATTGTTTTTCACATTTAAACAACCTACATGAAAGACCACCCATCGATAAGGGTAGCAATTAACAGCTTTGTTTTCAGCTGTTAATTATCCATATCAAAAACAGAAATTGGTACTAACACATATTTTTAGACTCTTTTCCCCTCCTGTGCCTATGTGCTAGGGAGAAATGGTACAAATTATATATTTGAACAGACAACTAAGTTGTTCCTTGCTGTTCCTTTTTACCAGTGATGTCTCTAGGATTTAATTTAGTGAAAATCTTACTAACTCTGAGTTCAGGGCCAGGCTCAGTGGCTCACGCCAGTAATCCTAGCACTCTGGGAGGCCAAGGCCGGTGGCTTGACTAAGCTCACAAATTCAAGACTGGCCTGATCCAGAGTGAAACTCCATCTCTAAAAATAGCCAGGCATTGTTGTGGGTGCCTGTAGTCCCAGCTACTTGGGAGGTAAGAGAATCACCTAAACCTAAGAGTTTGAGATTGCTGTGAGCTATGACGCCACAGCACTCTACCAAGGGCGACAAAGTGAGACTGTCTCAAAAAACAGCAACAACTTTTGAGCTCAGTCATGTCCACGACCTTTATTAAGCTATATGACCATGGGTAATTCAATCATGCTTTCCAAGATGAACTTTCTCTATGCTCGGCCATGAGCTCCATTTTAAACAAGAATGTAAAATAGATGATTGGCTCCATGAACTCAGGAAAAGAGGTCAGGGGTGGTGGCAAAGATTTAAGTCACCAACATAGGAGAAGGAGGCAAACAAAGCCAAGGATCTGAATGAGGTATCCTAAGGAGAACAGATTGAGTGAAAAGACAGCCTAGGGCAGAACAATTCTCTTGTTAGATAGAATACTGAATCAGGGTTGGTTTTTCTCTTGTTGTGAGAGCTTGGTTTACTGGGAAGAACATTAAATAAGAAGCTAAGTAGGTGTAAAGGCTCTCGTAACCCTAGCACTCTAAGAGGCCCGAGGCAGGTGGATCACTTGAGCTCAGGGGTTCCAGACCAGACTGAGCAAGAGTGAGACTCTCTCCACAAAAAGAAAAATAAAATTAAAAAGGAGTCAAAATCTGGGTTTTAATCTCAACTCTTATGACCTCGGGCAACTCTTTCTAAATCTGTTTCATCTGTTTAAAAAGGAAAAATAGGGGCAGTGCCCATAGCTCAGTGGGTAGGGCACCGGCCACATACACCCAAGCTGGCAGGTTCCAATCAGCCTGGGCCAGCTAAACAACAATGACAATTGCAACAAAAAAATGGCTGGGTGCTGTGACAGGCGCCTGTAGTCTCAGCTACTTGGTAGGCTAAGGTAACAGAACCGTTTAAGCCCAAGAGTTTGAGGTTGCTGTGAACTATGATACCACAGCACTCTACCGGGGCAAGAAAGTGAGACTCTGTCTCAAAAAAAAAAGGAAAAATAGGCTGAATGAATGGTTCATGCCTATAACCACTTTGGAGGCCAAGGAGGAAGGATTTCTTGAGCCCAGAAGTTTGAGACCAGCCTAAGCAACATGGCAAGACCCCCATCTCTACAAAAAATAGAAAAATTAGCCAGACATGTTGGAGAGTGTCTGTTATCTTAGCTAGTTATGAGGCCGAGGCAGGAAGATCACTTGAGCCTAGGAGTTTGAGGTTTCAGTGAGCTATAATGATAGCACTACACTCTAGCTTGGGCAACATAGTGAGACACTATCTCAAACAAAGAGAGGGAGAGCAGTGCCTGTGGTTCATCGAGTAGGGCGCCAGCCCCATATACCAAAGGTAGTGGGTTCAAACCCGGCCTCAGCCGAACTGCAAAACAAACAAACAAAAAAGTAGCCGGATTTTGTGGCGGGTGCCTGTAGTCCCAGTTACTTGGGAGGCTGAGGCAAGAGAATCGCCTAAGCCCAGGAGTTGGAGGTTGCTGTGAGCTGTGTGACGCCATGGCACTCTATGAAGGGTGAAAAAGTGAGACTCTGTCTCTACAAAAAAAAAAAAAGAGAGAGAGAGAGAGAAGGAAAGAAGGAAAAAGATACAGTCATATATACCATATAACATTTTGGTCAGTGATAGACTGTATATATGATAGTAGTCCCATAAGATTATATATTTTTTTTAAGATTTTTTTTTTTTTTGAGACAGAGCCTCAAGCTGTCACCCTGGATAGAGTGCTGTGACATCACCGCTCACAGCAACCTCCAATTCCTGGGCTCAAGCGAGTCTCCTGCCTCCACCTCCCAAGTAGCTGGGACTACTACTGCCTGCCATGACACCCGGCCGTTTTTTGATTGCAGCCGTCATTGTTGTTTGGCGGGCCTGGGCTGGATTCGAACCCGCCAGCTCAGGTGCACGTGGCTGGCGCCTTAGCCTGTTGAGCCACAGGCACCGAGCCTAACTTATTTTTTTTACAGGCAGGTTCTCATTATGTTGCCCAGGCTGAAGTTCAGTGATTATTCACAGGCATGA
>CAUYON010131469.1:0-30363 GCA_963573935.1 Arctocebus calabarensis | reverse complement strand
TAGCTGGGACTATAGGCGCCCGCCACAACGCCTGGCCATTTTTTGGTTGCAGCCATCATTGTTGTTTGGCGGGCCCAGGCTGGATTCGAACCCGCCAGCTCAGGTGTACATGGCTGGCGCCTTAGCCCGTTGAGCCACAGGTGCTGAGCCTGTTTTTCTATCTTTAGTAGAGACAGGAACTCACTCTTGCTCAGGCTAGTCTGGAACCCCTGAGCTCAAGTAATCCACCTGCCTTGACCTCCCAGAGTGCTAGGTTTACAGGTGTGAGCCACCCTGCCCCGCTGACATTGCATCTTTTCAATATTAGACAAGAAGGGCAGCTGAGAGTCTGAGGCTGAGACACATATGATAGCTGCACATCAATGGTCCTTGGCATTTTCTGAGGTCAATAACATAAAAATGCAATGAAAGGTAGGACCTCTCTGCCTGGGAAAGTTTGCCTACAATTTCTGAAGCTCTGTGGACTCATGTCTATAGAGACTATGCTAAGAATCCTTGAAGTAAGTTACAGAGCCCAGACTGTTACCCAGACCTCAACTTCTAAATCAATATTCTTCCCACTACACTATTATGGAATATCAGGATCTACAAGCAAAAAAATACCAGTTAAAATTTTGAGTCTACTTAATAATGAGTCTCAAGAAAGCAGTTAAGATGATATCTATTTCATAGGGCTGACCTACAATATAAGAAAGATGACGAATGTGAAAGCATCTAGTTTAGTGCTTAGCATAATGTAATTGCTCAATAGGTGTTTGTTTCCTTCCGGAGGTTGTGGGGAAGATTATGAGATAATGCCTAGGAACCAGGGCTGTAAACGTAACACTCTGTACAAATGTTAACTTCATTGTCACCCATCAGCCAATGCTTCTAAAATCCAGAACACAACAACTCTAGAGAAGTAAACTGACCCCATTGTTCTAAGAGACACTGGAATTCGATTCAGTAAACAATTATGTCCCCCTCCCCCCCAAAATGATAAAGACAATCACTGCTATTTATTGAGCCTCCAATTACAGGCCCCCTGTGTGGCACTAGGAATACAAAGATGAATAGACTTCATCCTAGAGCTAGATGCACGTCAGACAGTGGTCACTAGGAGGCGTGGCAGAAAACAAAGAAGTCCATGAAACGTGGTCAGAAGTGTGTACAGAGGTTGTGGGCACTCCCAGAAAGGATCGGCCAAGGGTCTGAAAAGCTGTAAGTGCTTCCCCAAGAAATGTCATTTACCCCGGGCCTTACAGGATGGGTGGAAGTTCGGCAGGGGGAAGAACTTTCCAAATAGAGACAACAGATCACAAGTAACAGCGATAACAAGCTTGAAGGTATTTCAAGCCCCTAATCTCTAGAAGTCGCAAGCTCTGAGCCCAGCCTGAGATCAAGCCCTCAGCCTAAGAAGTTCATGCAAGGGGTTTCCTTTCCCCATCCCTCAGACCAAGCTGGTGGTTCCAGGAACTTCCAGCCCTCTGATGTCAAACGCGGTGCCGATCAGGCCACCAGTGGTCTTCGCAACCCTGTCCAGGACTCCCCTCATCGTTCTCACCATTTTGCCCCGCACAGGGAAAGTCGCCACTTCGCCACCGGAAGAACACGTCAACCGGAGCGGGCACGTTGTGCAACCGGAAGAGGAAGTGCCCGCGCGAGAGGCACTGTGGGAATTGTAGTCCTGTGATTTCCTGTGTAGCGGGAGCTGGGGCCTGCGGAGGCCTGATATAGGTGGAGTAAGGGCAAGAGGATAACCGTAGGGCAGGGCCTCTGAGAGTGTTGGTTCAAAAACCAACACTCTCAGAGAAGTGAGAGCAGCCGTCCGAGGGGGCGGGGCCTGCACTACACTCCCGGGAGGCCGTGCGCGGCGGGCGGGTCACGTGACGGGAGCGCGGGCTTTGGAAGGCGGCGGAGTGAGAGGTGAGCGGTGGCCAGGCTGAGAAGGGATTTGAGTTAGGGATTGCTCTGGGGAACGCTGGGCCAAGGGGTGGGCTCCGAGGTGTCATGCCCCAAAAGGCAGGTAAGGCCCTAGGGGAAACGCCTCCTAGAGCGACGATGTTCGCTCTTCGCTGGCTGCTGGAGGGAGCCCGGGTCTGCCGTGCGCGGGATTCGCAGTAGGAGGTCCTGCCACTTTTCCGCTGAGACCTGGGCCAGTTGAGTACCCTCCGCGCCTTTTTCTTCAGTTGTAGAAAAACCTTAATAACTTTTACCTTATGAGGACCGCTGTATTTTTACTAAGACTCGGGACGAGAAACATTTTTGAAATTTTACTCGTTTAGGCCCCTGTCCTGCCTGCCTCTCTGGGATGCTGCAAAAGTATAAACAGATCACAATGAATGGTCATTTCAGTACACATCCTAGTAAGGCAGCTGGCTTGAGGGATGAAGCGACGGATTGAATGGGTTCTGGGTTGGGGACATTTACAAAATACCTGGTGTTATTGCAGGAATAATAGAGATTTACAGCTGTTGTCTTAGTTAACCCTGGCAGTCATCCTGCAAGACAGGCAGGATGAGAAAACTAAAGTTCAGTGACGTAGGAATGTCGCACAGATGGTAAATGCTGGCCCCTAGATTCAAGGCCAGTGCTTTTGCCACTCCTGTTCACAGGGGAACTAAAATTAGATGCTTCTTGAAGGAAGGGTGAGTGGATGGCAGGAGGAGCACAAGAGTTTTATGCTTCAGAAAGAACTATGCGAAGGAAGAGTGGGAACAATTAGAAGGCCTGGTAAAATACTTTATAGATTGTTGGACACCCTATGGCCAGTGAGTACAAGATGACTTTAAACAGCACCCCCAAAGTACCCTTTTTAATAGTTATACATTTAACACGTATTAAAATGTAACTGACATAACACAGATATTACTTAAGAGGAGTTCTCTTTTCCAACTTTAGTTTTTTTTTTTTTTTTTTAAGAAAATGTTAAGTGGGCTCAGCCCCTGTGGCTCAGCGGGCTAAGGCACCAGCCATGTACACCTGAGCTGTCGGATTCGAATCCAGCCCGGGCCCGCCAAACAACAATGACGGCTGCAACTAAAAAATGGCGGGCGTTGTGGCGGGCACCTGCAGTCCCAGCTACTTGGGAGGTGGAGGCAAGAGACTCGCTTGAGCCCAGGGATTGGAGGTTACTGTGAGCTGTGATTTCACAGCACTCTATCCAGGGTGACAGCTTGAGGCTCTGTCTCAAAAAAAAAAAAAAAAAGTTAAGTGAAAAAAGTGCAGACTTTAGTCAGAAGTGGCAAACATAGTGAGGTGGTCTGGAAACATTGTCTTAGGAAAGAGTTGATGACAGGTCTGAAACACAGAAGTACAATACTAGGCTAAGTGACTATAGCATGCCAGGTTCCTAAATCAGGACCTGGGGTGGGGTAGGAGCCATGGTGTTTTTCGGACTTAGTGAAATGTTGTGGAGAGAAAATACAAGGGGAAGGACTTAAAACTTCTAGAAACATCATGGTAAAAGTAGAAACTCTTATGAGCTGAGGGAGTGCTGAAGAGAGATTAAAGCAGGATTTGAGAAAGTTACATTAATCCCTCTTTGCCTCTTATTTGCCAGTCCTTCAAGGATACCCTTTATCAGTCAGAGTTCTCCAGAGACTCAAAACAAATCATTTATGTTTTTAATATTTGTTTAACTGGTATTTGCCTGCCTTTCAAGGCTCAATTCTGCTATTCTGGGTTCCTCAATCTGAGCCAGGCATTTCCTCTGGCCTTCCCTGGTCCTTGATGCAGACATCATGTTGTAGTCCTTTTTGTATAATCGATAATGCCTCTGCCTTAGAATATCAGCAGTGTCTTATTTCTCTAAGCACCCCAGTCATTTCCTAATACACAGTTAACCTTGGTATTAAATGAGCAAATTTGAGCAAATTCTCCTGCTAGACGTAAATGTTTTGAGGATGGGCACCTTTTTTTTTTTTTTTTTTGGAGATAGAGTCTCAAGCTGTTGCCCTGGGTAGAGTGCTGTAGCATTATAGTTCACAGCAACCTCCAACTCTTGGGCTCAAGCAATCCTCTTGCCTCAGTTTTTCTATTTTTAGTAGAGATGGTGTCTCGCTTTTTGCTCAGGCTGGTCTTGAACTCATGAGCTCAAGTAGTCCACCTGCCTTGGCACCCCAGAGTGCTGGGATTATAGGCATGAGCCACTGCGCCCAGCCAGAATGGGGAGCTTGTCTTATTCATCCCCTGCAGTGCTAATTTGGTGTCTTCTTTATTTTGCTAAATTTAATTAGCTAAAGGAATGAAGTTGGTGAGATAGCACCATTGTAAGCCTTGCTCCTTTTGTATCCTTAAAATTCCTCTTTTATTTGCCTTTCTCTTTTAGCTGTTCTTTTTCTGGTATTACCATGGGGATTCAAGGCCTGGCCAAACTAATTGCTGATGTGGCCCCCAGTGCCATCCGGGAGAATGACATCAAGAGCTACTTTGGACGCAAGGTGGCCATTGATGCCTCCATGAGCATTTATCAGTTCCTAATTGCTGTTCGCCAGGGTGGGGAGGTGCTGCAGAATGAGGAGGGTGAGACCACTAGCCATCTGATGGGCATGTTCTACCGCACTATCCGCATGATGGAGAATGGCATCAAGCCCGTGTATATCTTTGATGGCAAGCCGCCACAGCTCAAGTCAGGTGAACTGGCCAAACGCAGCGAGCGGCGGGCTGAGGCAGAGAAGCAGCTGCAGCAGGCTCAGGCTGCTGGGGCTGAGGAAGAGGTGGAAAAATTCACTAAGCGGCTCGTGAAGGTCACTAAGCAGCACAACGATGAATGCAAACATCTGTTGAGCCTCATGGGCATACCATACCTCGATGCACCCAGTGAGGCAGAAGCCAGTTGTGCTGCCCTGGTGAAGGCTGGCAAAGTCTATGCTGCAGCCACCGAGGACATGGACTGCCTCACCTTTGGCAGTCCTGTGCTAATGCGACACCTGACTGCCAGTGAGGCCAAGAAGCTACCCATCCAGGAATTCCATCTGAACCGGATTCTGCAGGAGCTGGGCCTGAACCAGGAGCAGTTTGTGGATCTGTGCATCCTGCTAGGCAGTGACTACTGTGAGAGTATCCGTGGCATTGGGCCCAAGCGGGCTGTGGATCTCATCCAGAAGCACAAGAGCATCGAGGAGATTGTGAGGCGGCTTGACCCCAACAAGTACCCCGTACCAGAAAATTGGCTGCACAAGGAGGCCCATCAGCTCTTCTTGGAACCTGAAGTGCTGGACCCAGAATCTGTGGAGCTGAAGTGGAGCGAGCCAAATGAAGAAGAGCTGGTCAAGTTCATGTGTGGTGAAAAGCAGTTCTCTGAGGAGCGAATCCGCAGTGGGGTCAAGCGGCTGAGCAAGAGCCGACAAGGCAGCACCCAGGGCCGCCTAGATGATTTCTTCAAGGTGACTGGCTCACTCTCTTCTGCTAAGCGCAAGGAACCAGAACCCAAGGGATCCACTAAGAAGAAGGCAAAGACAGGGACGGCAGGGAAGTTCAAAAGGGGGAAATAAATGTGCCCTTTCCCCATTAATACCTCCTTGACCTCAGAATCTTTGTCTTGTACCCTCAAGAGCTAGAGCTAGAGAGACCTCCATGGGGGTGGGAGGAGAGTCCATTGCTTTACTAGTGCTATCCTCAGTATGCTTTTTCCCTTTTTTACTTGTTCTTAATGGCAGGGAGGCCACAGAAGAACTTTGTTTTTCTCTTTTAGCTCAGGAAAGTATGTCAGGCTCAAACACAAACCACTTCTTAGGCAGCTTAATGGACACTGAATCCATTGTTGCTGAGATTGATAGCAACAAGTCTTAGAGAAGGGAGAGGGAGATACATAACTGGAGACAAAAGACTATATGGAAATGATTTCCTAGCTGGCCAAATGGTGACCAGTGAGAGATGATTGTGGCTCCAGACTGCGCTTTTCTCTCCAGCTCAGCCTTGACACTCCAGAGAGCCATCAGGAAGACCGAGTCTTAACATGTGGGGAAAGTGCTGAGAGATACAACAGGCAGAGAGCAAGAGTCCTCAGTGGTGACCGCAAGGATTTAATTATTGGATATGTCTTGGTATGGACAGAAACTTGAATTTGCTATGTAGTTTGAGGCTGTACAGTTGTTTATTCAGAGGAGTAAGATGGTGATGTTTTAGCCTTTCTGAGGCAATCACCTGAGTTGAAACTTTTGGGATAATACACTGGTTTTCGTGTGCTGTTTTTGTTTTCAAGTGATAAAGAGAAAAAAAGCCAATAAACTTATAAAAGTAACCAAAGTGTCATGTTTTTTGAGAGCATTTGAAAATATCTCAACTGCCCCAGGCTCCAGGCAGAATGCAATGTTCTTTTTAATTAAGTAACATGCTGGAGGCTAAGTGCTTTGGCATGTGCTTGTAATCCCAGCAGTGTGGGAGACTAAGGCCTGAGGATTGCTTGTGGCAGGAGTTTAAGACAACTGGGCAAAATAGGTAGAGCATGTCTTTACAAAAAAAATTAAAAATTAGCCAGGCATGGTGATGTGCACCTGTAGTCCTCACTACGCAGGAGTCTGAGGCAGGAAAATCACTTGAGCTCAAAGCAGTATGGACCCACTGCACCAAGCTTGGGCAACAGAGGGAGACACTTTCATACACAAAAAAAACCCTGCTGGAATGATGCCCTAATTAACAAGAGGTGGTGTGAGAGTGGCCACAAAGTGGCGCTACGCCCCGTACAATGGTCACAGATGCTGTCCCGGTACTAAAGCCATTTAGAGGAGGAAGCCTTTATTTTATTTGTCTGGGAAAATAGTTTTAATAAATTGAATGGATTTCAAGTCTTCCACCTACTCTCCATGAGGTAAGCAATTCCTTTGAGAAAGCCTCATAATTCAGATCAGCTACCTCATAACACCCAGTTACTCTGCCCTTTGGAAACCACCTTTTTGTTCCTTTTATAACATCAAATTCAGGTTTCTTACAGAGATGGAATGTTTTTGAACTTTCCAAGTTTTCTAATCCCAATACAGCTTGGTGGGGAGCTGGCCCCTTTGAGTTTGTGAATTTTAGCATTCCCATCATTGCCATTTCAAGTTAATGACACTTATGTAACTTCCTGATATTTAAATCAACAATGTCCTGACAGATTAGACAGGTAGAAAACTAAAGACCACTGGTTTTCAAATCTTTTAATGGAGCTAACTCATTTTTAAGGTGAAATCTCAGGTTAAAAGAGTGCTTCTGCTTGAAGCAAGAATGGGATACTGTCTCCCAACAGTGAGCTCATGATTAGGGCACTCTTGAAAATCACTGGTGGTCACAAAAAGTTCTGAGGGAAGAGAACTTAATTTCATTCACTACCCTACTTTAGCAGTTGTTGACAAATGAAACATTTTCCTAGATTAAACCAAGCCATGGAACTTGTTTAAGCTCCATTTTCTGATTGAAGTAGTTTAATTCTAAACCTGCGGAAATGGTGATAGTGATGGTAAGATTTCTTAGTACACGGAGGTTGGGGTGGAGGGAGGGTAATGGGTGGGGCCACACCTACGGTGCATCTTAGAAGGGTACAGGCGAACCTTACTATATGCAGAATACAAATGTCTTCATATAATAACTAAGAAAATGCCATGAAGGCTATGTTAATCAGTTTGATGAAAGTAGTTCAGATTGTATATGAAACCAGCACATACAAACAGTACCCCTTGATTGCACTAATGTACACAGCTATGATTCAATAATAATAAAAAATAAAAAAGATTTCTTAGTATTGCCTCAATGCCTCTAACTATAGTTAAGAGCTTATACCCTGGAGTAGTCAGGCATGTCATGGTTTGATTTTTGAAGCTGAGTTGCTTGGTCATTAACTTTGTATGGGCACACTGTAGCTAAGTCAATTACGCCTCCAAATACTGTTTTTGCTCAGGAGAGTTGTTCTGGTAGGATGGAAGATTCACAGGACTTGCTCTTAGTCTATGAGGCACTGTGCTTGCAGAGGAAGATTTAGGCAAATCGGATTCTTGGGCACTAACCACTTAAATACTAGAAATGAGTTGAAAAGAGAAAATGGTTCAAAATAGAAAAATTATCCAAAAGGTGAGGTCATTGTCACCCAAGTAGGAAGTTGTGTTCATGAGACCTGGTGAGTTATCAAGGTAACCTTGCATTTGAATATATTGGTGGGAAGAACTTGCTCTTGCCACCCTTGTCTTGGTGTTTTCTGGAGGGTCCTGATGTGTCTTCCTCCTTCTGTCCAATGGACTTATAATGGGGTCTACAGTGATTATTATATTCAGAAAGCAGTGAGAGCACAGAGGTGAACAGTAGCTGAGGCACCTGTACATACAGGTGGGCATCATGGGTTACAAATGAACAGCCTTCATTTGGTCAAAATTAACTTTTATTTTTCAGTTTTACTTCAACAGGATGTAACAAAATTGACCTACACAAAAAGATACTGGTACTGGGCCTGATTAAAGGAAATGCCTCTGGCCAGGTAGTAAAAAGACAAAAGTATCAAAGATAGAACTTGGAGTTGTAAAAATGGTAAGTTCAAATGTTAATTTGAACTTTATCTGTGACCAGAGGTTCCTCTCTGGGCCTAATTATCTCATCTGTCAGTGGATAAGAGATCATTTCTTTTACCACTGTAACCTCTGAGCCTTTTGTAGTTACTAATGGGTTTCTTTGTGGCCGTAAGAGGCCATATTGGTATAGGCTGAGGAGAGAAGGCCATAGTGGTTCAGGTGCTTAGGGGACCTACTCTTGGCTCTGTAGAATCTTGCTGATGTTTGCTTGGATTCAGTGGCCTAGGTCCAAAGCAAGTTGGCTTAACAGGCTGGTGACACCACACCTAAACCTCAAGGAACAGCACCAATGCTGAATAAGGACGCCAATGAAAGAACTCTTCAATTATGCTTCTAGCTTTTTGACCCAGACTATTTTAAACCAAGTTCTCCAGCCAGGCAAAATCTGCCTAAATGGAAAAGATCTGAACTCCTCTGCAACCTGTTCCCCAGCTGCATTCTCCCCCCACCAGCAGCTTGGTTTTGACAAACTTCTAAGGAATCCTGACAGCCTCTCCACAGGTGGTGCCTCTAACCCTATCCCAAGGTGCCTTAGGACATTCATCTTGGCTGCTATTCTGCTTTTACCTTTTAGTGCAGCGATTCTCAACCTGTGGGTCCCGACCCCTTTGTAACAATGAAAATACATTGAGGCATTAGGAAGGTTGAGAACCACTATTCTAGTGTGAAGTTCCCTCCTCCCAGTGTCCAAAGTGATCAGTATGTCTAACAGTAGATGCTGTTCAAGAGGCAAAGAAATAATCCCCTTTGTCTGGACTGAAAGACTTTGGGCTGGGGAAGGAAGAGGCCCCAAAAGTAAAGATTCCCGGGCATATTCCTATGTTCCCTCTCTGCAGAGATGGGTTCAACTCTTTTTATCTTTTAAAAACCAAATTAAAAAATCATATTTTAGTATCACATAATATGCTTTACAAAGGGTTATCATAAATTCCTATCTGATCTCCCAAATAAGACATCTGAGCAAGAGTGGACTACAGCAAAAATGATCACAAATGTTACTATACTTTTAATCTTCCTGTTTCTTAGAACTATAAAGTGATTATATTTAACCCACTACTTCTGCTCAAAAATAATGCTGTAACATAAGTTTATAGAAAGTTTCTGCTTATAGCCCTTACCTTCATAACCGAAACTTATGTTTTTCCTTGTGACTGGTAATTACTATCTCCCAATTTAATGACTTGCGCTCACTAACTGCTGTTTTATTAAACTTGGAATTGCAAATTGGGAAACAAATAGAAGCCAGTGGATACCCCATTTGTTTCTGGGGAGGAGAAAAGATTATCACATCTGCTCAAGTGCTGTGGAGCAGGAAGTAGACTCAGTCCTGGGAAGTGTTCTGTTCCTTGGGAGGTGATTAGAGGTGAAAAAGAGATGAATCAAAATGGCTGGCAACTCTCTCTACTATCTGTTCTGGCAAGAGCTAGGACTTAAGTGTTCCCTAGACCCTGGGTGACAGACCAAAATCAGTTGGTGGAGGGATCCTTTAGGTCCTTTCCCCAGCCTCCTGAAATTGGGAAATAGCTTCTCCTTAGCCCTGGGCAGTGAGCTGGGCTCCCTGGCACTGAGTTATGCCAGGCCTCAGAATTCTAAGTGTTAATGCTTCCTTTTCTTTATCTTGATCAAAAGGTTCCTTTCCTCTGAGGTTTGTAAGTGAAGGTGAAGTGGACCAGTGAGGTGAGCATGCCCTTTATATGAGTTTAGTGCTAAACTTTCCTGACTCTGGGCTCAGTAGGTCCCCCACTTCTCATATGCAACTAGCTCCCTTTGCTCACCAGCCACCTCCATCTGCCAAACCAGAAAAAGGAAACAAGAAAACTGTCCACATCCCTGCCCCAATAGCTTCTTCCTTCCCTCTGGGGGACTTGCATGTCCCCCTCACCCCTCTTTGGGTTTTAGATCTATTTGTAGAGAATAAAAGGGGGGGGGCTGGAGTCAGAGCCTTTATGCCCCCAACCCCCTCTGAATATTAGAATTGTAGTGGTATTGTCCCTCAAGCTCTTCTGTTTTGGCTCCAAAGTCCTCTTCTTCTTCCACATAGGGCAGGGGGTGCTGCTGTTATTGGTGAAGATAGGCATCCAGCCAGAGCTGCCCTGATTCCTTCAGTGAGCTATAGTGATAAAATGGAAAGACAGTGAAGGAGACAGGTGGAGCAGTGAGCTTGCTTCTCACAGATAGATGCTGAGCCCCATGACTTAAGGCCCTCTTCCATTTGGAGGCTTTCCTCCCCTTGCTTCTGAGAAGCTAGCTTGGGCTGTGGCACTGAGGGGAAGCCCACTGAGGGCACACACGTGACCTGGCCACAAGACCAGTAGAGCAACCTCATTGCCTTTGCCCTGGTGACCTCCACTGCAGACTGACTGGGAAAACCCTGTCACTCCCCACCTGCCCCATGCATCGCCATCATTCCCAGTGCCCTGCCCACTTCCCTCCCTACCAGCCACAGTCCTGGCCTCAGATACTCACTGGACAATGTCGGCAAAGGCTGAGAGCAGGGGCTTGGACTGGTACTCTATGCCATGTTTGGCACACAGGGACTGCACCAGGGGAGCCACTTTGTGGTAATTGTGTCGGGGCATCGTAGGGAAAAGACTTCAGGGAGAACAGAGGAGTCAGTGGCTCCTGCTGTGCTTCCACCTGCCCCCACATCACACCTTCCCCAGCGCCCCCTACTCACTGGTGCTCAATCTGGAAGTTGAGGTGTCCACTGAACCAGTCGTTGAAGGTAGACTTGTGGACGTTGCATGTTGCCTGGAGCTGGAGGAAAAAGTCAGGGAAGAGTATAGGATGAGGTGTGGGACCCCTGCTCACTCTCTTCACAGAGTGGCAAGAGAGAAGCCTCACCTAAGGAGGAAATGCTGTTAATTTTTTGTTTGTTTGTTTTTTGCTTTTGCTATTCCTTGGCCACCCTTCTCATTAGTTGTGTTAGACCTAAGTATACTGAGTAACTGTCCCTTACCTGGGTGGAGACCCAGTCCTTGTTCTGGTCATGATCAATGTGCATAGGGATGTGGTTCATCTGTGTCACCCACACAAACCAGTTGCTTTCCAGGAACCTGTTGGATGAGGTACACAGACCAAAACAGAGCAGAACCCAGAGTTTCCACTTCCCTTCTAGCCTGCCGACCTTCGTGAACCAACTCCTGAAGTACCCCTACTACTCAAAGCCCCAGCACAGCCTCCAGGGCAGACTGGGCAGCCCCCAACATCTGTGCTTTCCTTCCCCAACCCCTGGTCCCCCATCACACACTACCTGACCATGAAGAAGAGGCCCAGGAAGCCTTTCAGCCCCAACAGGGGCATGTAAGTGAGGAAGACACGGAGGTAGAAGGTGATCATCCAGGCCAAGTCCTGCAGTGAGCAAGGCAGAGGGTGTTTCGGCCACAACACAGCTTCTTCTCTTCCTCTCCCTTCACCTGTTTCTTTGCCCACGTGGTGCAGCCATTCTCTTGGGTAGTTGGTCATCTTCAGCTTTTCCTCTCAGTGGCCCAATCATATAGGACCTAATGCCATGGCTCCTTTCCTCCATTCCTAGTGGCGCCTCCCAACCCTCCCTGTTTGTCACCTTCACAAATAGCAAGGCCTATAGGGTCTCCCTGTCTTCAGCTCCCAATCGATCTGAATCCTTCAGCACACCACCAGATGACTCTTCCAGCCCTGGGCCTCAGTCCATGCCAGTGCCTGATCAAAACTCCAATCGCTTTCCTGCACATTGAACCAAGCACCATATTCTTCACCTGACACCTAGGTCTTCCATGATATGTTCAGTGACCAAACTCACCCCTCACTTCCCAGCTTCTCTGCTCAGAGTCCCTCCTCCAACAGCCCCACCTTTGCCTATCAACTGCCCATCCTTAAGACCAGCCTGAAAGGTGACTTTACAAGGCTAAGTGCAGTTAGGCACCTTCTGAAATTCCTAGGCCCTTTTGCCTGTATCTCTATTCTGGTAACAACCACATTTTGCTTTATCAGAAGTTTCCTAAGAACAGGCACTATCTCACCTTCCCCAGCCCTGGTGTCATGAGAACCTCAGGAGATGCTGGCTGCATGAAATCAGGCCTTGAGAGGTTGCCTGCTAAGCCCAGATCACTTCATCTTACTTAAGAGACTGAGAGAATCGATACCTGGTTCATTATTTTGCTCTAAATTAGGCCTGGAGCCAGTTTGTTTCCCCTGGAGAACCTGTTTTGCCCCGTTCTGGGTAGTGGTGACAGAATGTGGGACATTTGGGCAACAAATACTCACCACCCACTTCTTCCGCTGGACAACAAAATAGAAAATATACCACTGGAAGTAGAGAGGCAGCAAGGCTGGGGGCCCAACTGAGGAAGAAACGGAGATAGGGAGAGGGCATGAGCAGTGGGAGGGTCAGGAAAGGGCTGGTTGGTGCTGGAAAGATAGCCTCCAGCCTGGGCTGCCTCCTCTGCCATCCTCCGACACCCTTCCAGCTCTCTGAGCACTCCTCAATCCATTGGCACCAGCCGGCCCGAAGGTGGGCTCAGACGCAAGTCTGGGCAAGGTGAAATCTCTTAAGAACATGCCCTGAGGGCAAGGGGGTGGGAGTGGTGCTCTTTTCCAATGGAACAAAGGGCTGGAGAACTCAACCCCACTGTGGGATGTGCTGTGCCTCCATGTCTTTAATAGGGTACCGCCAATGCTCCCTGCATTGCCTTGGCCACAGCCCTGCCCCTGCCAGGGGCCTTCCTACTGGCACTAGGCCTGTCCCTGAAATCACCTGCCCTGTGTCCCTGGATGTTCCATCATGCAGCTGAAGGGGCAGGAGCAAAGACAGCGTGCGTGTAGTGTGGGGGCTGTGCTGTTCCTTCCCAGTCTGAGCAGCTCACTTCCATGGACCAGGGAGATGGGCTTGTGCAACCCCAACCTCAAGCCCTGGAGGTCAGCTGCAGGAAGGAAGAGAAGGCTTCTTTTGAAAGAAAACTGAGAGTTGAGGAGGTGGCTTCTATCGCCTGTGCTGTCCTGTTTCCTCTTCTGTCTCCCTTCTCTGTAGCACCTGATACTACCTATAACCTCATCCATGCTTTATAGTGCCCACCACGGCTCCTCCGTCTTGAGCTGCCATGGATTCTAAAATTCTTTCTTCCAGTAGTCTCTCCTTCACCCCTCTGCCCCATCCACCTTTCTCTAATAGGGATAGTTGGTAATAGGCAGTTAGGAGGAATTCTTTTAAATTAAAATGGGGTCAGGGGAATCCTTCCCTCCTTTCCTTTAAAAACTTGACATTTTCAGAGAGTTTTAAAGCTGAAATTTTAAGCATTATGGAACAGGCTTGCAAAGCAGGAAATATACAGTAAGTCTTCAGAGTGTGCTTAAGACAACCATGGAAATGTCATCTTCTCAGTTCTGATAGCCCCTTCCTTCTCCAAGAGCTATCTGTACCTTTGTCCTCCTGGGAGTTGAACTGGGCTCCTCCAGGTTACCTTGACTCAAGTCTATTTGACAAGGTTTAGGATGAGGTTTGTGCTCCAATCAAATGGGCAAACATTAGCCTAAATGTTGCCTTTGCTCAAGCTGAGAAGGCAAACTGCTTCCATGCAGTAACGGGGGGTTGAGGTTGGGGTGCTTCCTTCAGGCTCCTTCCTTAAAATACCACCACCTCTTGGAGAGCCATTTCCTCCTCAAACCGCTTCAGCACCCCCTTCCCATCACAGATGAGGACACTCACTCAGGAAGAAATATTTGTGCTGGTGGTTGTATGGCATGTACTTTTTCTTCTGTTTCCCAAGCTGTGAAGAAAAGCAAACACAAATCAGCATCCATAGACCAATTACCCATTTCCTTTTCCCTGTAACCTTGGTTTTTTCCTGCTAAGCAGCTTAGGCCTATTCCAGGGCTGCAGCTGATTGGTGCTATGGACCAGCCTTACCTCCATCACGTGGAGCCAGAAGCACCGGGCTGTGCTCTGTAAGTATGCCAGGCCCATGCTTACACGAGGGACACACACAGTGCAAAGCGTACAGGTCCTCAGGACTACCTTGTGTTCATCCAGAGACACCTTCGTCATGAGCTTTTCAAGCTCCACTGCTCTCTCCCCCTCCCTTCTCCCATCTGGTACTTTTTTGACATCAGACTCTCCATGGACAACCATAATCTATCCTGATACAGGTTAAGGATTCAATATCCAGCTCTTAATTCTCCGCATCAGAATCTTTTGGTCTCTTTACTTCAATATGAGCTTTATAACAATCTCTGAAAAGCTAAGCAAAATTTTGCAAATGTTTGTGGAAAGAATATCAAGAATAACTTGGCAATCTGAAGGGTCTGGCAAAGTTTTCCCCAGCAGGTGATGGGTATTTTGTAAGTTTAGTTGCTGAAGAGACAGGCTGGGACCACCAAGTTCTATCCAGAACCCCTAGCATGGGCTCACAGGAACATGATAGCAAAGCTCTGCTGTCACTTTATGGCTCCAGTTAGTACAGGTGACCAGACCAGCATAAGGGCACAAGAGGAGCACTTAACCCCAAAGCAGAATGTGGGCTCTTCCTTCAATGCGTCCACCCACTGTGCACACAGGTCATTTATGGAGAGCTAATTCTGTGTGAGTCATTTCAGCTAGATGAAGCATTTTTCCATATTAACAGATTAACAGATTGATTCAATAAGTATTTGAGCACCTATTATGTGCCTGGCACTGTTTGTTCTAGGTGCTAAAGGTAGAGAAGTGAACAATCCAAAGTTCCTACCCTCATGGAGCCTACAACCTAAGGAGAAGAAACACGATAAATTTGTAAATAGAGCTCAAGGTAGTTTACAAACAAGAAAATAGTTGGAGCATTGTGGCTCACGCTTGTAACCCAGCACTCTGGGAAGCTGAGGTGGGTGATTGCTTGAGCTCAGGAGTTGGAGATCAGCCTGAGCCAGAGTAAGACCCTGTCTCTTACAAAAAAAAAACAAAAACAAAAAGGCAGGTGTTGTGGTGGGCACTTGTAGTCCCAGCTACTTGGGAGGCTGAGGCAAGAGAATCAATTGAGCCCAAGAGTCTGAGGTTGCTGTGAGCTATGATGCAACAGCACTCTACCAAGGGTGACAAAATGAGACTCTATCTCCAAAAAAACAGAAAGAAAATAGGACAGAAAGGGAGGGAGATAGCAAGCATGGTCAGATATGGCCTCCCTCAGGTGCTGATATCTGAACCAAGACTTGAGTGAGAAGGGCTAGCAATGTGAAAATTAAGTAAATGAACATTCAAAACAGGAATGGCCAAAGCAGAGGCTCTCAGATGCTCAAGGGTCAGTAAGCAATGGGTGAATGAGGAAACCAGAGAGGGGCCAGATAATGTAGGGCTCTAGAAATCCCTGGTCAGGCCACAGTTATGAGTTTGGCTTTTATTCCAGTGGTAATAAGAAGCTGCTAGAAGGTTTTAAATGGGTGTGGAGTGAGTCTTTTGCACTTTAAAAGGCTCACTCTGGTTGAAGGTGAAGAGAATTGTAGGGGGCAGGTGGAGTCCCAGGGAGGAGGCTGAAGCTAATCCAGACCATAGATGGACCAGGTTGTGGGACATAGAGCAGTGGAGCTAGTAAAATCAGTATGTTGGAATAGCTTTGGAGGCTGTGTGAATAAGGGTTGCTGGTGAGCTGCATGTGGTAGTGAGAGTTACCCCCTACTGGTCAACACTAACTTGAGAGGGGAAAACTGAAAGAGGAACACCTTCTTCTTCTGTGGGGTGAGTGGGACAGAAGCCTGGCTTCCTATCTTGGAACTATTATGAAAAGGAGCCCTGTCCCACTACTGGCTCCTGGAATGGTAACCAAATGCCATTTTGATCCTAATAACTTTGTCCCATTGTGCTCAGACTCTCTGTCAAAAAGATTCTACTTAGAGCAGTGTCCCCTATACCTCCTTGTCCTCTAGGAGAGTTGGGAAGCATTGGGATGGATGTCATGAGGGCAGCACAGGCATCAATAGCCAGTTGAGCTGCACACCGAGGGACTGAAGCAAGCCCCAAGCAACTGACAGTCTAGGTACTCACTTACAGACAGCCTACCCTCATTCTCATAGCTAGAGGGGGAAAAAGAAAGAATAAAAGAAGGAAAGGCTATTTTGTGTCCCAAATCAGTCTCTATCCTTGATGTCTGCAGACAGGAATTTCCATAATACCCGAGTACCAAGAAGCAACAAAGGTAATAGTGTGAGATGGTTCCCTTTCCACTTAGCCTCCCAACCTGTTTTTAACCCCTTGCAGTGACAATAATGTGCTACTGTCCAGCAAATAACCACACTGCCCTTGAAGCAGCCATTTGAGCCAGGTATGGGGTCAGGGATGGTTCACACAGGGTTGAAGTTGGACATGTAACAAGCCCAAGAAGTCCATGTTCATGAACATAATGAACAGGTGGGGCATGAGCCTCAAGCTATGAACTGCTCATGCCAGGACCTTCCACAAAGTTCTCACGGTCAGAGGGGAGAAGAGAGCCAAGTTACATTGAACTCATGCCTAGAACTGAAATGTATTTAACAACAGTTTAATTCCTGGCAAGCAGAAATGTCAAAGAGTGGGGGAAGGAGGCCTGGCAGAAGTTTGACTATAGCCCAGAGCCTTGAGATGCAGGGTTTTCAATTAACTTTTCAAAGAACTCTGCTGGCCTTTCAGGGCTTTCCATTGCTTAATGCTCACTGAAAGCTCACCAGATCTCTACTCCCAGGCTTCTTCTTTCAGCACTACATTATAATTTCTGTTCACAACCTCAGAGGATGACTCAACCCAATGCTGACCACCTTGATGTCAGACTGGGATCAGGAGGGTCGGAAGCCCTTGGTAAGTGACTGTTCTAGGCACTGGGTGTCAAGCAAGAGTGAGACAGTCCTATCTGTCCAACTGTTCTTGATGTTATCCCAGGGTACTAGGATAACTGACAAGTAGGAGTCAAAGGCAATTTCAAGAGCAGGGAGTGATTGCCTGGGGCAGGGGAAGCAGCATCAGGAGGTGCCCTCATCAACCCTTAGCATGAACGAGGGCTCACATAGTCATCTCCTAGTCATCCTCTGATCCTTTGCAGCACATGGTTATTTTTAATACGATAACTATTTGTTGACTGAACCAACTCACATGGATGGTGATGGTGTCCTGGGCAGCACTGCTCTATTGCCTGTTGATCCCCAGAACGTTCAAATGGCAAAGGCCCCAGCAAGCCCGGACCTTGATACCCACACTGACAACATTGTGGATATTTCCCCCAAAGCCCTGGGTGCTGGCTGTTTTCCACTCCCCATTTCCCCTAAACCCTTCTGTGCTGGCTGTTTTCCATTCTCGAAGACCTTTCCACTAACACCTCCACTCACCTCCACAGAGAGGATCTTCCCCAAGGCAAAGAAGAAGGGATGCATGTTAATGTCTGGGTCTTTGCGGAAGCAGTTGGGCTTGGCATGGTGTTGGAAGTGCATATGGTTCCACCAACTGGCAGGGGCCCCCTATGGAAAAGTGGAGACATAAATATGAAAGCCTAATGACTGTCCTCCACCAACCAGCCCTTTATTGCCTAGAGTTTCCAGAGACCCCTGTCCATCCCACTGACCTTCAGGTGGCCAATCACAAAATGATGTAGCAGATGGTTCCATGTGGAGGTGCTAAAGACTGACAGGTGCCCAAAGTCATGCTGCAGCCAGCCAGCTTGGGCCTGGGTGAGAAAAGTCAGCACTGAGAATAGCCACCAGCCCAGCATCCCTCTCATTGACCTCAGTGCTTCCTACAGCCTCTCCCTTCCTCCTAAATCCACCAAAGCCTGTGATGTCCATCAGCAGTCAGGAAACATGGATCCTAATTCCGAGGCTGTGCCACTGACTCACATGTGAGTTGGGATAAATCACTATCCCTTCTCTGTCCTTCAGTTTTCCCAACTCTGATGTTCATGACTTATGATTGATGTCCAGAATGCAAAAGGGATCAGAGATGAGCAGAAGGCTTGCCCAATGTGTCTGTCATTATTTAACATGTTGGGCAATGTCAATGGTAGGGAGGGAACAAAGCCAAACCAGGATCTTGGTTCTTGGCATACTTAGGCTGTGGCAGAACCTGAACTTGAAGTTTCAGAGAATAAAGTCCATAGACGGAAGGAACCCTAGGAAAAGCAGCTGGAGAGGCAGTGAGAGAAATGAAGACACACATGTGGCTGATGAACAGATAAAAGCCTCAGACATGGAACATATGTCTCCTCCTGCACTAACTCTCCCTCAAAGGGAGGGGCTCTTTGGTCTTCTGAAGGGGACAAAGAGCCTTCCCCTGGGATGCCAAGGATGGCTGTACACCTGACAAGCCACAGGCTCTTACCTGCACTGCACTGAGCAACACTGCACAGAGGAGGAAGGGCACGATGGACGTCCCAAAGACCCAAAGTGTGAGCCAGGCAGTGACATCCATCAGCAGGATGTGCAGCAGGTACAGCAGGAAGAACAGGTGGTTGGCCTTCATCAGCCCCATCCGCTCCACTGTAGCCCGCAGCTCCCGGAACTCATCAGTCAGTTCTTTCTGGGAGGGAAAGGAGCTACCGGTTATTCTTCCCAGCTGCAAACCAACAATGCTGCAGAACATAGCCCTCAGGCTCAGTAACCTTCTGTTAAGGTGGTTATGGGAAATTCTGGAGTCCTGCATAGAGATGTCACAACAATAAGGGTGACAGAAGGATTTGCCTAAGAGTTAAGCTGACTTGATTTATGTCCCTCCTTGCTCTGCCGTTAACTGTGTGATCCTTGATCATGTTGCTGAAAATGTCTGAATTTCTCTGCAGTTTTCTCATCTGTAAATGTGTGAGAATTTATGTTTCTCCTTGGCACATAGTAAGTGCTCAATAAATAGGTCTCATGTTGATGATGATGATAGCAGTGGCAGCCTTGGGAGAGCCATAGTTTTCCAAGCCCTGCTCCCTTGGGCTGTGCAGGAGAAGCTGGGACATCAAGACTCCCAAGAACTACTGACTGTGATTACTTGTGATCCCATCTGGGCTTTCCTCCCCCCCCCCCCCCAACCACCAAGAGACTCCCAAGAGCAAATACGGTCTCACATTCTTGGTGGGCTCAAAGCTGGGCTGCTCTGGAGATAGTTCTCCAATCAGGAGCGAGTTCATATACTTCCTCACAAGGCCCTTGTTGATGTGAAATGCCACAAACGGGTCCTGCGTGAGAAAAGACAGAAAGGTGAGGAAGCCAGCCCCTCCTAGGGTTTACACCAAAGGCTATCCACCTGCCAGCAAGAAGGCTAAAGCCAAGATGAAGCAGATACCACCTACCTCAGGCCAGCTGCCCTTTGAGGGTGCTCAGACCTTTCCCAGGAGTCCACGGCCCAAGGCCACCCAGCATCTGTGTCCTAGTTATAAGGGCACCATGCTGAGGAAGACTTGGCTGTGAAGACGATCCCAAACACCTGCCTAGACTGGGCTTTCACCTGATATCTCTGGGGACAGCTTTTGCCCAAGAATTTAGGTATAAGTGAGGAACAGAAGGGATGGGCGGGGTTCTCAGTCTTTTCTTGTGGAACTTTTTAACAAGTCTCTTCTCTCTCAGATCTAGTCTTCTTAAATTGCATAGAGGGAGACATCCAAGGTCTAAAGTGGGGAACCTTTGTATTCCTCCTCCCTCATTTTCGCGGCTGTTCCCAGTAGGATTCCATATTTCTCTTAGCACTCTGAACACTCCTTGTCCCAGGGTGGCTAACTGGGGTTAGGCAAAGTGGGATCCTTCTCAGCAAGATTTACAATTCTAAGGACTAGCGGGCCAAGGCGCCCAGACACCACATGAATGGCGGAGGAGGGAGGGGAGCAGGGGCGGAGCCAGCGGCCGGTGGCACCACACATCCGGACCAATCGCCGTTTTGGCTGCCGAATCCCCGGCCCCAAATCACACTGCGGGAAGCCCCAGTGGCGGTGCCTACTCCGTCTGCGCATGCGCCAGCCCACGCCTGTACCGTTGTCTGTGGCCTGGTCTCCCGAGTGACCACTTTGGGTGACTCGAGCAGACCCCGGCCTCGCCCACTAGGCCAGCAGCGTCAGAGGGCGGGGCGCGTCCTAGCCCTGCAGCGTCTAAGCTCTGCGGCGATGTTACGGAACATTTGGTGGCCCCAGGCACACTCTGAGACCCCAGGGTAGTGGGTGGAGGCTGCAGAGGGGGTCACGCAGCAAGGCGCGGGATCAAAGAGGGACGCAAGGGGAGGCGACGTGATCCTGGCCTCCAGGGAACGTTCCAACTTTTCGAGTCACAAGGGAAGACCCCGTTTCCTGGTACAACCCAGTAGGGAGGCACCAGGTGCCTTAGCTGGAGACTCTTGGTCTCGAATGAGCTGGAACAGGATCTGCCCTGGGGAGCGCGCTGACCCCGAATGAGGCCCAAGGGAAGGAGGAACGGGACCCGCAAGGGGCCTAGTGCCCTGTAGGGCCAACAGCTCTCTGCCTAATAGATGGAGACCCAGCAGGCCTGCGGCCGGGAGGGCTTCAAGGACAATTCCGAGCGTCCTTACTAAGGGTACGCTGCTGCTGTTCCCATTTCCCATAATGTGCCAGCTACCGCTTGCCTCTCCAGCGCCTGTTGGCCCTTCCGCGTCCTCCAGTCTTCACAGGGCGCAGAGGTTCCCAGAGCAACCGGCTCCCCAAATTTTCCCCGCTTCCGCCCTTTCTTCAAGATGGGTTCCCTCTCTTGCTAGCGAGTGAAGCCCAGCGTGCTCGTTCCACACACAGCTGCACACCCGGTCTCAGCTTCGACAGTAGACGTAATTCCCTCTTCCCACCGCTGACCCCTCCGCCCCGCTAGTATCCCAGCTCAGCTCTGGGTTCACCCCACGCCTGGAGACCGCAGACTCAGACTACGGACAGAATGCACGGATGGGCGGCGCAGTCCTTTGTTTGTGTGTACATGTTGCTGACCTCCATCCCCACTCCCCAGACTCCAATTTTCTGAGCCCTTTTCCTGCCCTTGCATCCCGTGACCACAGGACACCCAACCTCCGAGCAACCGGCAAGCTCGGGCGCCTCCCGGCTTTTTTCCGAATTAGTTGCTCGCCTCTGGGTGCTAAACTTTTTAGCTCCCACGCAAGCAGCCTCTGATCACTGCCACCCGGCCCTGCTCTCTCCCGTGCCCTCGCTTGGCAGCGCTCACCGTGGCATCCTGCCCGGCATAGTGGCTAATGACCCGGGAGCCCCCTGGGTGCCGGCGGGTGAACTCGCTGATGTTGTACACCTTCCGGTCGATCACTAGCCACCGCTCCTCGCGCCCGGAGCGCTGCGCCACGTCTTCCCAGGTGAAGTAACGTGGAGAGGACCCACGAGCCGGGGTCTCGGCCGCCAGCGGCTCTGGGGCCATGACTGGCCTGGCGACTCCGCGCGCCGGCCGGGCAGCGGATGTCAAGAGCGCGCCCGGCGTCCACGCGATAGCGCGTGCCGGCTTCGCGTGATCCTGGAGCGGGTCCGCCGGCGCGCGCCGGAACCCCACAGTCCACCAGGCCGGGTTTTCGGCGCGGCGGTGCGGACCTCTGAGCCTCGCAGCGCGGACCGCTGAGCCTGGCAGCGCGCGCTCCCATTGGCCAGTGCTCGTGGCGCGGGGAGCGAGCCTCCACCCCCGCCGGCGGGACCCCAGACTCGTGGCAGCGCGCACGTGCGCCCCCTTGCGGGCTCCCTGTTGGTGTGGTCGCCGGGTTCCGCTTTCTAGCGATGCCTCCCGCGGGGCCCGCTGTCGGAATAACGGTTCCCGCGGAGGAAGAGTGCCCGAGTACAACTAGGGGTTGGCCAGGCCGAGCCGGGTCAGGCGTGGCCGACCGGAGTGGGGCCGAGCTTCATAAGTGTATGGATGTAGGCGGCGGAGCCGAAAAGGTGGCTGGGAGGCGGCTGGGACAGGGAGCGGAGGAAGTTGTCCCCACCGCCCGGTAGTCCCTCATTGAAGGCTGTTCCGGGGGCGGGGGCGTCCGGTGGGAGAAGGAGCCAACCTGGGAGCCGAGGTCGTACTGAAGGGTAGGGGATCGCTGTCCCGGAGTCCAGGCTGCCCCAGGGGCATCTTCCTTTGGCTGTGGCTGCCTTCCTGAAGGGCTTCAGATGTGACACTACCGGGATCCAACCTCTCGTCGCC
The DNA here is from genome assembly GCA_963573935.1 of Arctocebus calabarensis. NCBI lineage: Eukaryota > Metazoa > Chordata > Mammalia > Primates > Lorisidae > Arctocebus > Arctocebus calabarensis. The sequence continues at coordinate 7,789 of CAUYON010131469.1, read as the reverse complement.
TCGTCACGCTGTTCCACCTGCTGTGCTGCCTGAAGTAATAGCCTGAGAACTCACGCAGTTGCAGCATGATTTTGGTTTATTGGGCTTGTGGGGTAGGGAGGGTTGTTAATGCTTTAATTCGCTCAATATAACATTAAAAATGCCCTTTGCTTTTTTTTTATATTTGTTTATTAAAAAATAAACTGGGGTTGTTAAATAATGATCCCCAGCATCGCCTGAGCTGTAGGCAGCCCTCTTGAAAGCCCTGGCTCTTAATAAGAGTTAAGGCATTTCTATTGTAGCCTGGAGGCTGCTGAAACCCCCTCCAAGGAGGCTGGGAGACTTTTAAACAGAGAGATCTAGAGCTTGGACTTCTGGTTTTAAACAGGTGCCAGTTAAGGACCTGTTGTAGTCCTGAAAAAACCCAGAGTTTAGGTTCTGAAGTTCTCTTTTATTTATTCAACACACACTTTAGGAAGCCCTTACTATGGTCTAAGCACTGTTCTTACTGTTTCACACTCAAGCACCGACCCCGCATCTGAGCTCCTAGGAGTCAGGAGAGAGGGTGGTAGACCATATTTCTGGTAGAAAAGGCCCTTAATCCATTTGATCCAAATCCCTCACTTTAAAGATAAAAAATTGAAGTTCGTAATGGAGAACTTCCATTATGGAGAACTTCTTCCATAATGGATAACTAACTTCCTATGAGGAAGTTTCAGTATTCTGACTTTCAGTTAAGATGCCAGGCCCGCACACCTTAGTTTATGCAGCTGCTCCTTTATATAGTCAATATTCCTTTTTTAAAAGCCTTGCCTAACAACTTGGCAATATCTAGCAAAAGCTATAAAATGATTTGTATTGTTTAAGTAATTTCACTCTTAGAAAGGTAAGAGGTGGGGTGACTACAATGGTAGCAAATTTTGTAGCAATAACTGGAAACAACTCTAAGTCCTAAGGATAAGAAAATCACCAAGTTTATTGGGCTCTCTTAGCACAGTTAAGAATTAGAGTGATTAAAAATGACTAGGGTATGGGCCAGGCCTAGCCCTCTGGGAGGTCCAGATGGGAGGATCACTTCAGTTCAGGAGTTTGAGAATAGCCTGAGCAAGAGTGAGACCCTGTTTCTGCAAAAAAATAGAAAAAATTAGCCTGGCCTTATGGTGAATGCCTGTAGTCCCAACTACTTGGAAGACTGAAGCAGGAGAATTGCTTGAACCCAGGAGTTTGAGATTGCAGTGAGCCATGATGATGGCACTGTACTCTAACCCAGGTGACAGAGGAGAATTTATCTTAAAAAAATTTTTTTGTTGTTTTTAATAATTTCATGTTTGGGCTCATCACTGGTAGCTAAGTGGTTAGAGTGCCAGCCACATACACTGGGGCTGGTGGGCTTATACGTGGCCTGGGCCTGCTAAACAACAATGACAACTACAACAAAAAAATAGTTGGGTATTGTGGCAGGCACCTATAGTCCCAGTTACCTGGGAGGCTGAGGCAAGAGAGTTACTTAAGCCTGAGAGTTTGAGTTGCTGTGAACTGTGACGCGACACTCTACTGAGGGCGACATAGTGAGACTCTTGTCTCAAAAAAATACATATTTTTTTTCATGTTTAGGGTTGTAGCATAAGGAAATCTTTTTGGAAAAATATAAACCAAAAAATTGAAGCAGTATCTATGATAACAAAAAAAAAAAGAAAGAATCTAAATGCCCACTAATGGAATATTATGCAGACTTTAAAAATAATGTAATAAAAATTTGGCTGGTCTATGCAAAAGGACTAGAAGGAAATGATAATAGTGGTTGTTTCTGAATTAAATGGGTCAAGATAATTTGTATTTTCTTTAATACTTTATGAATTTTTTAATAATGAACATGTATTAGTTTTACCATCAGAGAAAAAAAGGTTATAAAGGGGTGGTGCCTGTGGCTCAAAGGAGTAGGGCGCTGAACCCATATGCTGGAGGTGGCGGGTTCAAACCAAGCCCCGGGCCAAAGAAAAAAAAAAAAAGCTATAAAAATACCATTTGTAGAATGCTTCCTTCATTAACCCCACCTACCTAGAGCCATTCATTAAGTGTCTTATTTAACACTTATGGCTCATTTGCTCTTTTCACTTACTTTGATAGGTGCTGGGAATATAAAGTTCAATACTGTAAGGGTCAGGACTTGCCTAGTCTACTGGGGCAGACAAACAAGCCAATCACTGATCATAGGTCAGTAGGATAGATGTAAATTTAATTAATCTTTGTGATTATCAGAATTTAAACAGTTTGTGTGGCATGAATTTGCATTCATGTTTCTTTGCTTTTTGTGAGTTCTTAGGTCAGAGTTATGTGTTTTGTTACCTCCCTACTAGGTTATAATCTTCTGAGGCAGGGATTATGAATTATTTAGTGCTACCTGATGTATATTCAGAGTACCTAAATTTGATGTTCTATATGAAATCCCACATTAACTAATTGTGCTAACTGATGATTTCAACTCGAAGAAAACACAAGAGAGCAAGCATGCAGGCTACTAGGCAAATGACCCACTGCCCTGTCCCTATATAGGTGGTCATGCAGACTCTGAAAACCCATTTCCAGGCCTGAGTGGGGATCAACTAGACAAACCCATTGTCCTATAGGCTCTGCTGATCCTAAATTAACTTGCTTTATCCAGGATCTGTATCACATGCTTACTTCCAGATTGGCACTTGTGAATACCAATTGTTCTGGTCAAATTTCCTGCTCAGGAAACAGAGTGAAATCAGCTTAAGACATTAATGCCCATTCTAATCAGGCTATAGTTGAGTGACATAACTGATTAAGGCCATTGGAATAACCTGAAATGTGAGTTCAAATTTTGATCCTTTTTGACAGAGGATTATAAAGACAATAGTTGGACAACGGATTGGATCCTTTGCAGAGTCAACAAATGCAGAAGCCGTCTTGGTGTTGCTCAGTTGCCACTGCAGCCTCCTCTCAGTGTCAGCCCTTCAGGCCTTTAAGGACCAAAACCATTTTTACAAAATCTGGGTTTCTGTGAAATTAGGTAATTTATGGAGATGCAGTAATGACAGCGCCTCACAGTAGGCACTAATAAAGTCAACTGTGCCAGTTTTGATTTAAGAAAAGCCATCCGAGTGGTGCCTGTGGCTCAAAGGAGTAGGGCACCAGCCCCATATGTCGGAGGTGGCAGGTTCAAACCCAGCCCCGGCCAAAAACTGCAAAATTAAAAAAAAAGAAAAGTCATCTGTAACAATTTTTTTAGGTTAATATCAACTAACATAGTATTACCAAATAATTCAGGACGTATAGTGCTTAAACTAAAGAAAGAAACCCTGGGTCACACCTACATTGGGCAAAGAGAGAACTAGAAACTGAATTTTTTCTTTTTACCACATCCTAAGAATGTAGGAGATTTAGGAGAGAGGGTGTGAGTGAGCTCATGGAGGATGAGATTTCCTTAGTGCAGTTTTCTTGCTATTATTGTATATAGATGCCATAGAGACAGATCAACTAAACCCATTATTTTATAGATAAGGTGATAGGTCCAAAGAGCTGGAGCCTCACAGGAAAAATAGGAGAACTAGAGCTAGAATTTACTCCACAATTCCTTTCTACTTTTTAGCTCCTCTCTGCAGGAGTTTTTATTTTTATTTTTTGGCAGACTTTCACTCTGTCGCGCTGTATGGAGTGCTATGGCATCATCATAGCTCACAGCAACCTCAAACTCTTGGACTCAAGTGACACTTTTGCCTCAGCCTCCCGAGTAGCTGGGACTACAGGCATCCAACACAATGCATGGCTATTTTTTTAGACACAGGGTCTCACTCTTGCTCAGGCTGACCTTGAACTACTGAGCTCAGGCAATCCACCTGCCTCGGCCTCCCAGAATGCTAGGATTACAGGCATGAGGCACCCAACCTGGTTCTGCAGGAAAGTTTCTAAACAGAGGGCTCAATAAATGTTTTTGGTACTAGGCTACCCTGGTTTACAAAAGAAGACTGGTTCCCTTTTGTAGTCATTGCTTCTGTGGGGCACCTTCTTCCCAGACCCTACACTTGCCTCTTAAAAAAATGGGAAAAGGGAGGCCTGAACAGATGATCCCATATCTTCAGTTTGGCTAGCAGAGTTGGTCTGGAGTGCTCTGAGCATTGACAAAGGCAATTTGCTGGGCTCTTAACAACTTTACAATACAAACGATCTCTATTTAGGAGAAAACAAAGCCAAGCTTAGAACTTTATAATGAGAAGACTGTTTACTTTCCTGTGTCAAGCCATCCTGCATACAGGGTGGACATAAAGTTCTCGTACAGTTTACTATGTTAAACTTTTTTAAATTGCACAGGAACTTTATGTCCACCCTGTACATGTATGTATATAAATTTATTTACTTTCTAAGGTATTTTACCTTTTTCCTGTTATTGGACATTTGTGTAGAAATTTTGCTTGTGTAAATATTGATGGACATTTTTGTACATAGATAACTGGTTTTTATTTCTGAGTGTTTTCTTAGGATAAATCTTACATATGTGTAATTAGTGGATCAAATGATAAAAATGTTTTTAGGCTTCTGTTATTTTTCGTTAACTAGCCAATTTGTTGCCAGATTGTTTGGTAGGAATTTATTGTGCACGTACTATGCATTAGTTTCACTGGATTGTTGTTGCCAAGAAAGAAAGGAATGCTGTTCTGTGACTCCCTGGCTATCTGCCCCCTCACCAGTCCTGTAAGTTGTAAACATACAGGATAAAAGCATTGCCTTCTGGGATGTAAGGGTCCCTGGAGGGAGTCTCTCAGCCCTGCCCCACACATTCTACCCAAATAATTGCAATATCAAACTACAGTCAAATTCTATTCTAAATGCACTTCATAGTTGGAGAAGGCTCCATCAAATTTTAACAGGATACAATGTGGTAAAACAGAATAAGGATTGTCTTTGAGAGACCTGGGATCAAAACCTGCTGTTCCACATACTGCTATGTAATCTTGGACAGTCGTGTCAATGCCTCTGGGTTTCATTTGCCTTGTCTGGAAAGTGAAAGGGTTGGCCAGATGCCTTCCAGTGCAGCAGTCTGCACTTGCTTTTAATTAAAGGTTTGTACAATATACCATCCCTCTTAGCAGTGTTCACCTAGTGCTAATGCTCTGGGTAATAACACAGTTTTCCGACCTGTCATTTGAGGCAACTATATTTGAAAATTACTGAATGTTTTTAAGATTGTTACAACTTAGGCCAGGCACAGTGGCTCACACCTGTAATCCTGGCACTCTGGGAGGCCAAGGTGGGTGGATTGCCTGAGCTTAAGAGTTCAAGACCAGCCTGAGCTACGGTGAGATCCTGTCGCTAAAAATAGCCAGGCATTGTGGTGAGTGCCTGTAGTCCTAGCTACTCCAGAGGCTGAGGCAAGAGGATCACTAGAGCCCAGGCGTTTGAGGTTGCTGTGAGCTGTGAGGGCACAGCACTCTAACCAAGGGTGACAAAGTGATACTCTGTCTCACACGCACACAAAAGAGAGATCATTATGACTTTCACTACATATTAATAAATGTTATCTAGTAAGCTTGGTTAAAGTAGTTTGGCCTGACTGATATTGCTAGCTAAGATAATGTGTATATGGTATTTTCACATACCTCATGTTCTTTGATCCTCTTTTTTTTCTTTTTTTGAAACAGAATTTCACTCTGTCACCAGGGCTGGAGTGCAGTGGTGTCATCATAACTCACAGCAACCTCAGACTCTTGGTCTCACATGATCCTTTTGCCTTGGCCTCCTGGGTAGCTGGGATTAGAGGTGCATGTCACAATGCATAGGCTAATTTTTCTATTTTTTAGTATGGATGTGGTCTTGCTCTTGCTCAGGCTGATCTTGAACTCCCAACCTCAGTCTATCATCCTGCCTTGGCCTCTCGGACTGTTAGGAGGCATGAGCCACTGCACCTAATCCTTATTATTAAAAAAAAAAAAATTAGATGGGATAGGTCAGAAATTACTATCTCCATTTTGTCACGAGGAAACTAAAGGTCAGAGAGACTGTGAAATCTAACATTATGTGCTAGTACGAGAAAGAAATCCTGTGTTGGGCTGTGTTTGCTTTTGATTTGTGACTCTGCACAAGAAGAGACAGAGCCTGTTCCCCACAGGTCTGCTGCTGGGCTTACGGCCGTGGCCAATAGAGTAACACAGACAATGGTGGCCCAATGGTTAGACATATGACCCAACGGCCTTCAGGGTCTTCTTTCTAGAATAAGTCCATGGAAGCAGGAATGAGGCCAAATTTTTCCTGCTCAGGTTGCTTAGGGGTACTATGTTTTTTGAAACATGGAGAAGACCCTTCAGCAGTAAGAGAATCAGGCCCACAAGGAAAGAAAAGCAAAGACAAATGTTGGATTGCTGCTTTCAGAGGCCCTAATTCCAGAAGCTGACGTGGCTAGTTGAGCCAATACATTTCTTTTTTTCCTTAGACTGGTCAAAATTTATTTTCCTCTCCTCTTCTCTTCTCTTTTCTCTTCTCTCTCCCTCTCTCTTTTTCTCTCCTTTTTCGTTCTTTTCTGCCAAAGCTAAGAAGATTTAGAATTTATTTTCTAGGTCAGGCACAGTGGCTCGCACCTCTAATCCTACCACTCTGGGAGGCTGAGCTGGGTGGGTCACCTGAGCTCAGGAGTTCAAGACCAGCCTAAGCAAAAGCGAGTTCCCATTTCTATTCAAAATAGAAAAAACTACCCCTGGGTTGTGCGGGGTTGTGGTGAGTGCGTATAGTCTCAGCAACTTGGGAGGCTGAGGCAAGAGGATTGCTCAAGCCCATGAGTTTGAGGTTTTGAGGTTGCTGTGAGCTATGATGCCACAGTACTCTACCCAGGGCGACAGACAAAAAAAAAAAAGAATTTGTTTTCTATTATTTGTAATCAAGAAAAGAACCCAGAACTTCTGGCTGTTGGGCCATGGTCCTTTCTTCTGATGTTGTTAGCAGTGAGCCATTGAGCCAGGCATATATATGCTGAATGCTTTACATCAACTCAAGCCTGAGTCCAGAGAGGCTGAATATGGAACCCTGGAAGAGAAAAACCTCTTCCCAGAGACTATAGCATCTAAACTATATATTTTAAGAACTGAGGACATTAGAGTTTTTGTGAAATATAGCAAAGTGATTCTGCCCAGCAGAAAAGGATACAGCTCTGGGGAGGGGGTGTAGGCTGCAGCGTCCCCTTCCCCATGCAGGAGCTCCTCCTTCCCTGCCTCTTCCCTGCTTCTCATCCATCATCCTGACTTGTTGAGTGTGTGCTGAGCTTTTGAGAGAAAGGCCAAATAAGCGTAATCTCTTCCCATTGCTAAGTCATTTTAGGTTGCAAAACTCTAAAAGTTCATATCATTAAATCTAATGACTCACTGGCTTCATGGTGAACTAGAGCATTGCCCATGAAATTTACACATTCAGTACAAACCACTCTTGGGAGATTCTGATTCACATATCTGTTGCCGTCTTGCTGTTTGCATCGGAATGTCTATCTCACCATCATTTCCAAATTGTCACATCCCACACTGAATGTTCTTCTTCCCACTACACCTTCCAAACCTTCTTCCCCCCCCACCCCCGCCCCATGTTGCTGTCCCCATTGTTATGAACACCCTGCTCACTCAGTAGGAGAAGCCAGAGACCTGGGGGTTATTTTTTTTTAATTTTATTATCTTTATTATTAAATCATAGCTGTGTACAATAGTGCAATCAAGGAGTACAATGTGCTGGTTTCATATACAATCTTAACTATTTTCATCAAACTGATTAACATGATTATAGCTAAATTAATGTGGCCTTCCAACATGAAAAT
>CAUYON010131468.1:0-18609 GCA_963573935.1 Arctocebus calabarensis | reverse complement strand
TTTTGAGACAGAGCCTCAAGCTGTCACCCTGGATAGAGTGCTGTGGCTTCACAGCTCACAGCAACCTCCAGTTCCTGGGCTCAAGCGAGTCTCTTGCCTCCGCCTCCCAAGTAGCTGGGACTACAGGCGCCCACCACAACGCCTGGCCATTTTTTGGTTGCAGCCGTCATTGTTGCTTGGCGGGTCCGGGGGCTGGATTCGAACCTGCCAGCTCAGGTGTACGTGGCTGGCGCTTTAGCCCGTTGAGCCACAGGCGCCGAGCCAAGATACCCACTTTTAAAACGCACACAAAAGCTCCATATGTCTGCTGTAGACTTTATTCCTAAGACGTACTTCTGTAGGTAGAGAGTTCTTATGTAATTCACTGCAATCTGTATAAGGATATTAGTCACTTCCTATAGTAGTGATGGCTCATCATGTCAACTGCATGCTTTACAGGTGGAAGAGGAAATTGTCACCCTGCGCCAGGTCCTGGCAGCGAAGGAGAGGCACTGTGGCGAGCTCAGAAGGAGGCTAGGCCTCTCCACATTGGGGGGTCTGAAGCAGAACCTGTCCAGGAGCTGGCATGATGTGCAGGTCTCCAATGCGTAGGTACCTTCCCCATAGTGGGGCTGCCCTGTCAGCTGGAAAGTATGCAACAAAGTGTGCCTCTGCCTTGGTGTTTGGGGACATGGTGCCTTACAGCAGGAGGGTCAAGTGAGTCTGTCTGGAAGCAGCCAGCAAGAGGACTTGAGCCCCAAGTCCTCAACCTAGGGACTGTAATGTTGTTTATTCAAAGAACTAGGAGTTGGCTCGGCGCCTGAGGCTCTGTTTCAAAAAAAAAAAAAAACAAAAAAAGAACAAAGAACTAGGAGTTGATTTTTTTTTTTTCTTTTTTGGTAGAGGCAGAGTCTTACTTTATTGCCCTCTGTAGAGGGCTGTGACGTCACACAGCTCACAGCAACTTCTAACTCCTGGGCTTAGGCGATTCTCTTGCCTCTCGAGTAGCTGGGACTACAGGCACCCACCACAACACCCGGCTATTTTTGTGTTTTGCAGTTTGACTGAGGCCGGGTTTGAACCCTCCACCTTCGGTATGTGGGGCTGGCACCCTACTCGATGAGCCATAGGCGCTGCCCTGTGTGGGTTTTTTTGAGACAGAGGTCTTGCTCAGTCGCCTTAGAGTTGAGTGCCATGGCATCATAGCTCACAGCAACCTCAAACTCGGGCTCAAGTGATCCTCTGGCTTCAGCCTCCCAAGTAGCTGGGTCTACAGGTCTCCGCCACAACACCCAGCTATTTTTAGAGATGGGGTCTTGCTCTTGTTCAGGCTGGTCTTGAACTCATGAGCTCAGGCAATTCACCTACCTTGGTCTCCCTGAGTGCTGGGATTACAGGCGTGAGCCACTGCACCTGCCCCCTTGATACATGTTTTAAAAAGGTAGGTGCTTGTTGTCCTAGCAGAGATGAATAGGAAGAATGTATTTCAGGGTCTGAATTTGAGAGAGCACTAATTAGAGCTTTAATAAGAAGGGCTCTTTTGCTATCCCCATAACTATCTGCTAAAGCAGACATGAGTCCCTCTTAATGCATGTGGCATGGTCACAGTCACCAATGCACACTAGTCTGTATAGCCCTATAACCCGGAGACTGATGGCTCAGACATCACTCGGCTCTGTAAATTTGGGATGCACAGCTTTCAGACTTGGCCATGGCTGCGTGGCTTGTCTGAAACATGTCTTTCAAGGTAGAGTTTGGCATGTTTCCCAGAAGCCATGCCTCTGCCCCCAGAAAGTGAATTGCATTCCTATATCTCACCTATGAAAAGCCTGTTTTGTCTTAGGACACTGTCAGCTTTGAATCCCCAGGGAGACTGTCTGAGAAGTGTTTTGGGGCTATGGCTATGCCCTCCTAGCTCCCCACAGCAGTGGTGCTGCCCAAGAGCCTCCTTCAAGTAGAAGACCAGGGCCCCTTCCATGTGACAAGAAATGGTCGGTTCTGACCTGCTGACTCCTGGGCTCCCTTAGCCTGCACACGATGTGGTGAGGCAGTGGGCTCTTTTCTGAGGCAGGCTGGAGAGAGAGAGGGTCTGGCCAGCTGGCCCTTCCCTGTCTTTCTTGGTCTCTGACCTTTAGTCTGAAGCCTAGGTTGAAATCGTTCTTCTAAATAATTCACCATAGACTTTCTGTTTTTAGCTATGTGAAAACTTCTGAGAAACTTGGAGAGTGGAATGAGAAAGTGACCCAGTCGGACCTGTGAGTGCCCATACCATCAGCGCCTGCTTCCCCCTCTTCTCTGCCTCCTGACTCTCCTAGGGGCAGGGGCTGTGCACACTTGGCACAATTCTTGTTTTAGTGTTTGCTTACTTTTTTTTCTTTATGTAACTTTTCTCAAGTATACATGAAACTATTCTTTAAATTCTTGTGGACGAGAGGATAGTGGCTGAGAGCCCCAAACTATGCTTAGAAGTCCCACCTGTGATGTGTGTCCCTCAGATGAGAGACCTGGTGACCCAGGCTGGCTCTCTGACTAGAAAGTGGCTTTCAGCAATGAGCAAGGTGGAGAGCAGTGCCTGGCCTGTAGGAGTTTGTTGGTGATGGGTTTTTATTTGGCTGGTTTGCTTTCCTTCCTTCCCCTGCATATTTAGCTCCAGCTGTTGGGTTCTCAGAGCTTCACTCATACTTTAGGGTAGTTTTTGGAGTAGTGTGTAGTATAGGTTGTGCTGGCGGGAACGTGCAGTCCTCACGGGCTGGTGGCACTTCGGCAGTAGTCACAGGAGTGTCAGCAGAGCGGACGAACACATGGGTGGCCTCAGGTGTCTGTCAGGGTGCCACTCAGAGTGACTCCTGGTGCTTTGAGCCTATAACATAGATAATGGCATCTCCGTTGTCTGTTCCTTTGTCAGAGCACAACTTCTTGGAACTGAATAGGGGAATGTTTAAAAATAGTCTGTATGGGATTTTTCCACTTTATTTAGGAGGAAGTGCTGTCATGGTTGCCATAGAACGTGGGTGGAAATATTCTGCCCTGTGCTGCCAGGCTAGTCTCGAAGGGACCTGGGCACCAGTTGGCTCTCAGCACATGGTTGAGGCAGTGACTATTATCTATCTGGACATCAGGCATACAGTTTGGACTCAGCCTGAAAACAGTCATAGACACTGGAGCACTGTTCCCTAAAACCACAGACATCAGGCTGGGATACTATTTCTTTTTTTCTTTTTTCTTTTGCCTCTTCTTCTTCTTTTTTTTTTTTCGAGACAGAGTCTCACTTTTATCGCCTTTGGTAGAGTACTGTGGCATCATAGCTCACAGCAACCTCCACCTCCAACTCCTGGGCTTAGGTGATTCTCTTACCTCAGCCTGCTGAGTAGCTGGGACCACAGGTGCCTACCACAACGCCTGGCTATTTTTTTGTTGCAGTTTGGCTAGGGCCAGGTCCGAACCCGCCACCCTTGGTATACGGGGCTGGCGCCCTACCCACTGAGCCACAGGTGCTGCGGGATGCTATTTCAAATAGTTTTTAGAGCTATGGGCACTTAGACCTTCCAGCCCTCCAAGAATCCTGTGGGTGGGCTTGGTGCCTGTGGCTCAACGGGCTAAGGTGCCAGCCACGTACACCTGAGCTGGCGGGTTTGAATCCAGCCCGGGCCCGCCAAACAACAATGACGGCTGCAACCAAAAAATGGCTGGGCATTGTGGTGGGCGCCTGTAATCCCAGCTACTTGGGAGGCAGAGGCAGGAGACTCGCTTGAGCCCAGGAATTGGAGGTTGCTGTGAGCTGTGAAGCCACAGCACTCTATCCAGGGTGACAGCTTGAGGCTCTGTCTCACCAAAAAAAAAAAAAAAGAATCCTATGGGTGTGTGTGTGCCTGACACTCTACCTGGCGGAGGCTGTGCCTGAGGTAGCACCCAAATTCTGTGGCAGAGTTGTCACACCAGGGCTTTCACAGCTGGACACATTTCTGCAGTGACAGCCCAGAAAGAGGGCAGCACAGCTTAGGGGTCATGGTGTCTGAGAATGTCATACTTTTGGCCTGATTGTGCCGCTCCTCATCAGGCTTACTGCCTAAGCTTTTGCAAGGAAAGGTGATGAGAACCAGCATGCCGAGCTCCTGACCCACGTGTTTTCAGGAGAAGGTGATGAGAGCTGGGTCGCTGCTGCTTCTGACCCATGCTTCTTTCAACCAATGGCCCTGGAGGACTGGAATGAGCATGGCAGGTAGTGTGAGTGTCTGCACCTCTGGTAAAGCCCTTGTGAAGCTGTGCTGCCCTGAAATAGTTGTGGGCTGCTGAGGCTCTCTCAGCTGACTGCCCCTCTACCTGAGAGCAAAAATCCAAAAATGAGTCATGAAACATTGCCTCACCATAGTCTTTTTATAGGGATCTAGCTAAGAACTCAGGGCGGAGAGTGGGCATCTGAGTAACTCTGCAGTGACAGGAAGTACAGCTGAAGGTGATGTCCATCAGCACAGAGGTGGACGTCTTTGTTGGCAGAGAAGCCCCTGCTCCCAGGTTTGTAGTCCAACAACACTGTGGCCCAGGGTGGCCTCGCTGGACTGTGGCTGTGGCCAGAGAGCTGGTATCCCCTAGCTGGCCAGGCCTGGATCACTTGCCCACCTCAAGTGAAGGTCCATCCCCTAAAGGCAGAATCAGGAGAAGGGGAGGAAGAGGGAAACCCCCCAGATACTCCTTGCTGGATGATGGGCATCCTTGCTGACTGTGGAGGGAAACTGCTATCTGTCCAGGGCTCTTTTCCTGAAAGATCCATTAACTCTATAGAGTGCTGGCTGGGTGGCACAGCCTGACAACTCTCATGTGCAACTGGGCCCAGTTGTCTGGAGTGGGCTCTGGCTCTAACCCAGCCCAACACAGTGTACAAGTCTGTGTGTGGCTCTCAGTATGGGCCTGTAGCACTGTGACCCTGGCTGGGGCTGCAGTAGGCAGAAGGGTCAGCGAGGTGCTGGCAGTAACCTCGGGCCATGTGGCAAGCCACATGGTGATGTCCACTGAGTCCAGAGCACCCTTTGTTTGGAGACTGCTGTTTCTGTGACCCCTTATTCCATAGCCAGAAGTGTTAGGAGCTGTGATGTAGTCACAAGTGGCTGCTAGTATGTCTTTTGCCCTGCCTGAGTCATCTTCTGGACCTTCCCAAGGCAGCACCAGACATGGGTTGTGACCCTGCTGACTTTATTTTATTTATTTATTTATTTTTTTGCAGTTTTCGGCTGGGGCCAGGTTTGAACCCACCACCTCTGGTATATGGGACCGGCGCCTTACTCCTTTGAGCCACAGGTGCCACCCTATCTTTTTATTTATTTTTTTTTTTTTGAGACAGTCTCACTATGTCGCCCTTGGTAGAGTGCTGTGGTGTCACAGCTCACAGCAACCTCCAACTCTTGCACTTAAGCGATTTTCTTGCCTTAGCCTCCCAAGTAGCTGGGACTACAGGCACGCGCCACATCGCGCAGCAATTTTTTTGTTGCAGTTACCATTGTTGCTTAGCTTGCCTAGGCCAGGTTCGAACTGCCACCCTCAGTGCATGTGGCTGACACTGTAATCACTGTGCTATGGGCATCAAGCTGACTCTGCTGACAACTCTACTCTTTGGGCACCAACAGATAGTCAATGAGTATTTTTCTCTAAATCCTCTGCTTTAGATTATTTTACTTAGTACTAAAACAGACCACTGAATGTGGACATGTTTTTATATACTTGTTGTTTCAGGAAGAATGGAGGTTGAAGGTGTGTTCTGAATTTGCATTTCTGAAACTTCAGGTTGCAGGTCGTCAGTTACCTTTTGCCTGGTGTTTTATATAAAAAGAAGAATAGGGCAGTGCCTGTGGCTCATCGAGTAGGGCACCAGCCCCATATACCGAAGGTGGCGGGTTCAAACTCGGCCTCAGCCAAACTGTAAAACAGAAAAATAGCTGGGTGTTGTGGCGGGCACCTGTAGTCCCAGCTACTCGGGAAGCTGAGGCAAGAGAATTGCCTAAGCCCAGGAGTTGGAGGTTGCTGTGAGCTGTGTGATGCCATGGCACTCTACCGAGGGTGATAAAGTAAGACTCTGTCTCTACAAAAAAAAGAACAGAACATGGTTCTAGGGCAGCGCCTCTGACTCAGTGGGTAGGACGCCGGCCCCATATACCAAAGATGGTGGGTTCAAACCCAGCCCCAGTCGAACTGCAACCAAAAAATAGCCAGGCGTTGTGGCGGGCGCCTGTGGTCCCAGCTACTTGGGAGGCTGAGGCAAGAGAATTGCCTAAGCCCAGGAGTTGGAGGTTTCTGTGAGTTGTGATGAGACGGCATTCTACCCAGGGTGACAGCTTGAGGCTCTGTCTCAAAAAAATAAAACAAACATGGTTCTAGGTGCACTGAGTCTGTTTCCTGTAGACAGTCTTCACTGTTCTATTTTGATAGAAAATGAATGGTCTGCACCATTCCCTGGGCTGGAGCAGGCAGTGGCAGCTGCAGTCAGTTCTCTCATGCTATTGGGTTGACCAGGTCCTCCTGCAAGGAACACGGAAAGCATGGGAGGGAGAGCTCAGCAAGGCCTGTCCCTCACGTCGTCTTCTGTAGTGTCTGGTGATGCTCCCAGGGCTGAGAGGAGCCTGCACCTTCTCCAAAGACCTATCCTTCCTAAATTTTCACTCCCTGAGGGTTTAGCCAGGCATGCCAGCTGTTTAATTTGGCCCTGGTGACATGGCCCTGGCTTTGGTGGGGAGCTGTGACTAGCTGGCTTTGGGTTTAGGTGGTGGTTGTGGGCTTTGTCATGCAGGAGGCCTTTGTCTTCTGTTTGTTGTGACAGTTAGACAGGGGAGCGATCCAGGTGTGGACTCAGTAAGCCCACACATGTCCCTGCAGCTGCAGCACCCTGCCTGCCTGCTGTCTTCCACCCTTCCTGTTGGAGCCACAGCTGTGTGTGATGTACCCAGCTGTGGGTGGCACTTAGGTGGGGAGGGGATAGATGTGCCAGTCTTCACTGTTCATGTTCTGAAAAGACCCACAGGTTGCAGTCTGTGCATGAAGCTCATCTTGTGTGCACGGGGTCATGTTTGCTGTGCACCTCTCAGAGGACTGTCTCACGTAAGGACAGGGAAGTTTCACATTTGTGTTGGTCTGGGCAGGAAATGATAGGATTCCTCTGGCTTCTGACACTGCTTGCCCGGGATCATCCCACATCAAGGGGCCTCCATGGGCCTGGCTTCTCAGTAGCAGGTGTGGGGCTTGTCAAATAGAGACACTGAGAGGAGGCAGGAGAGTGGGCTTAGCAGTGTCAGGTGAGGTGAAGGCAATGTTGATGCATAAGATGAGAAAAGCGAGCATTTCAGCAGAGTGGGGAGGCAGTGACTCTGCAGCGCTGCTGAGAGTCAGTGGGTACATTTGCAGTGCTGGCCACTCCTGCTGCCATCACAACTTCCCCTGGGGCCAAGGAGCCTGGAGTATGTCCCCTGCCTGGCCAGCTGGCAGGTCTCACCCTGCTGTGATTCCCCTTTCACCTTTCCTCTGAGTGCTTTCCTGGTGCTTTGCTCCTTGCTGTGGGCTGTGGCCTGCCTTTGCTGTGTGGTTGGTTGAAGTGATGTATCTTCTTCCAGCTACAAGAAGACTCAGGAGACACTCTCGCAGGCAGGACAGAAGACTTCAGCCGCCCTCTCCACAGTGGGCTCTGCCATCAGCAGGAAGCTGGGAGACATGAGGTGAGACACCCCATCCTGGGCTTACTGTCCTGAGACCGGGTTGGGGAAAGTGAGACCTGACATGTCAGAGGTGCAGCAGGAAGTCTGCCTGGGGCCTGGGCCTAGACCTGGACCAGACTGTGGCCTCCCACCAGCTGCCTCTCTGTGTTCCTTAGGGCAGGGCAGTCACTAGTGCCATTGGTTATCTTGTGACTGGGTGGAGGGGGCTGCTCCTGGAAGCTCCACAAGAGGCAAGAACTCTGGCCTGGATGTCAGGGCGGGAGGTCAATCTGGACCAGGTGCTCAGCACAGTATTTCCTCAGGGCTATTTACCTGTCCCAGGTTCTAAGAGTTGCAGTTGGACACTAGGAGGCCCTCGTTCTGAGTGTCTTTCCCAGGGGCTGGTAGCAATTACTGGCCATCAGAGGTGCCTCAATGAGTGGGGTTGGGGCCAAGGGGTGGGTGGGTGGGCAGGCAGCCTCCACCCTACGCCACCCCAGCCTTGTGGGCCGTGCACATGCATGCATCCATCCACTGCTCAGGGACAGCCTCCAATCACACGCCAATGGTGGCCTGACCTTGCTGAGGCAGGGCTGCCCAGCACTGTGATGGGGAGAGCACCACTAGGCTGCTACCTTTTTCTCTCTAAAAAGTCTATCTGACCCCAGTGTGTCTTAAGGAAGTAACAGGTGTCTGCTGTGTATAAACCGTGCCATGCTAGAAGCCCCTCTTTCTCAATGGCGTAGATCATTCTGAGTCATCCACTCCCTTGGGAGCTCTGAGCACGTGAGGTAGAAGTCGGGCAGGTGTACAAGCCCTTGGTGCTTATGGGGGTGTAGGACCTGATTCTGGCTGTTAAGACCTAGGCACTTCTCCCAGGCTGGAGGGTGGTGGCATGATCATAGCCCTGCAGCCTTGAGTCAGCCTCTGGCCTTGGCCTCCTACATAGCCTGGATTACAGGTGTGGCTGTATGGCTCCAGGCAGTTCTTTATGTGGCCTCTTTCTCTGGAAGCTGGCGGGGTCCATTCACTTCTGCTCCTCTGACAAGGTGTGAAGCCCCTACTTTCCTTGGAGACTTGGGACCTGCTGCTGATCCCACGTCATGCAGCTTCTGGGCATGGCCAGCAGTGAACAGGGTTCCAGGCTCAAAAGGTACCAGGACAGCTGTGTCCAAATGCCTTTCCTCTACGTGGGGTGCTCAGCATGTGGGACCAGCAGGGACCAGCCTCTTTGGGCTGGTCATGTTCAGGGTGCCCAAAGGCATGCCCTTTTGCTGGTGTGTCTTAGCCCGGGATCCTGTGGTTGGTGTTTGCAGTGGTGGTGTGAACCCTGCTGTGTACACATCATCTTGCCAAGTGGTCACAGCTGGTTTTTGAGGTTGAGGCTCATTAACCTGGCTTAGAGCCTGAAGTTGAGAGTTTTCTGTTACATAAAAATGAAAGGTTGAGGGTTGGATGACATCCAGTTAGCCCCTCCTAATCCTTGGTTCTAGGTCCTTTTGGACAGCTGTCTAGTGCCTGTGTCTACAGTGGCCCGTTCTGGGCCAGCCCTGGCCTTGAGGCCTTTGGTGTGCTCTGGGACTAAGGTGATGGGAAGAGGTAGCAGATTCAGATCAGGGAGTGATTCACACCAGGATTAGGTCTGCATCCAACTTCATGATCTTATACAAGGGTATCTGCCTTCTCTGGACCTCAGGCTGCCTCTCTCTCCCAAAAGGAGCAGGTCCCACTTTTTCCCCGTAGGGGTGGGCACCACAGGCAGCCTGAGCAAGTATGTGTGGTTCTTCAGTAGTCCCCCAGGGAGGGGCCCCCTGTACAGTGGAGGAGTGGCCAGCTGTCCTGTATGTGCCTGCAGCCAGCCTCGGGTCCACATTTCTAGGTTGGTGAGCAGAGTGTCCAGACCCTGTGGTGTTCATGGTCCCTGCAACAGAGGTGCTTTGGAGAACACAGGCCGCCGTTGACAGGAGATGTTGGCCAAGCTGGGCTGCCATGCATGTCAAACCTTTGCGCTGCTCCGTGGGATCACGCATGTCCTAGGTGTTGGCTTAGAGCCTCTTTGGAGCTTTTCCCCTCAGACCTGTACATGGGTGTGGATGCAGGGCCATACACACAGGCCCAGAATCCAGAATGATCTGATTTCAAGCCCAGGCAGAGCTGTGGGCTTGCAGTTGCCCATTGTGCACTCTGTAGAGTCAAGACTTGGGGGGCTAAGGACAGGGCAGCTCTCCCTGATAGTATGAGGACTGGGAAGCCATCCCAGTGGCTGTCTAGAGCGCAGGAGGGAAGCCTGGGGCTCCCAGGGAAGGGTTGTGGGTGGGCTATGGCCGTCCTTGCTTAACGCTGCTTTTCTTCTCTCCTGCTGCCACCTTTTAGGGCTCATCCATTCTCACACTCCTTTAGGTAAGATTGAGTTGGATGTACCTTTGGAAGGCTTTTCTCTCACTTGGGGCAGGGTGGACTTCTGCAAGGCCCTGGGGAGGCTCTGTAGGTGGGAGGTGGGTGAGAATGATGACAAAGCTGGCTGTGCCTCAAGATAAAGCAGAGGCTGCTCTTGTGGCTTAGAAGTGACCCATGCAGAGTCAGATACTTGCCCTCCAAGAAGTGAAGCACAACTGGGCACGAGTGGGCCACCTACTTCTGAGCCAGTGAGTGACTGACCACATACAACACAGGCATGTTGGTGTCCACACTTGAGTTTATTCCTAAAAGGAAGCATTTTGACTTGGAAGGGCTGTGCTGACCCTCTAACTGCTGTTCTTTCAAATACTTGTCCTGTTCTGTCATTTTCCTGAGAATCAGACCTGTCCCCTCAGGTTGCATTTTGTCTCATTTATTGCCTGAGAACCTTCAAGTCTTGGTCTGAGGCAGCCCTTTTCCTCACACTCTTCCAGGCAGACCCCCAGTGTGCCATGGTCATGTGCTTTTCCCCTTGGAACTTGGAGGTCTAGGGCCGAATCCAGAATGATCTGATTTCAAATATTTTGGTTTTTTTTTTTTTTTTTTTTTGCTAGAAGGTCATTGAACCTCCTGTAAAGTCAGGAAAGGGCATCCAAAACTTGGTACCCAGTATTTTGTGAAAGCCAGGCCTAGGTGCTCCCAGTCTGCTAGGTAGGCTCCCCTCCCCAGTACCACATGGCTGAGGAGAGAGGAGCTGGGCCAAATTTCCTTCTGGGCATTGTGTGGAGGAGCAGGTGGCTCTAGCAGTGCTGGGTGTGGGGCCTCACCTCTGCACTCTGATGGGTGGGCTCCTGTGCGAGCCACCTGACGTGCCTGCTGGTCTTGCCTTCGTGTTAACTCTCGCTTCCTTCTCTGCTCCTTCCTGTTCTCGAGCAGCAGCTACTCCATCCGCCACTCCATAAGCATGCCAGCCATGAGGTAACGTATGCCTTCCTTCTGCAGCTCCAGAGCTGGGTGTCTGAGGGGGAGGTCAGGTGGCACAAATTTCCATTCCTGTGCCTCTCAGGTCAAGGGGCCATTCCCCTGGCAGTCCCTTGTTGGCTGAAGGTTGAGGGTTGACCCCTCTTGGCTGACGAGGAAGAGCTGGTAGGGATGAGGTTCCCATCCTACAGCTTCCAGAGGAGATCCTTCTACCAAACTGGGCCTTGTCCTGAACTTGCCCAGCCCTGGCTGCCTACAGAGTCAGGTCAGGGAGTGGGGACAGGGCTCACCCATGGACATAGCACTTGCTGCAGCAGGGTCTCGCTCAGGCATGTCCCCAAATTCAGGAGAGCCCCTGTTGGGAGACTCTGGTTGGGTGTTACTAGTATGCTGGCCTCTAGAGACTTTGGGGCAGGCAGGGGAAGAGACTGATGGATAGGGCTGGTCCACTTTCTCCTCTGTCTCGACTTTGCTCTGCTGTCCCTGCATCATCCTTGGTTTTCTTTTCACTTTTCTGAGATGTGGTGTGAAGAACTCTAGGATTTCTCATAACCCTAGTACAAGAGTCAAGGGTGTGTGTTTATGATGCAGCAGGGATGTGTAGCTTCCCACTGTACAGTCAAGGGCTTTGCAGCTCTCCATGTAATCTGGACCTGTGCTATGGTTGGTGGACTTCACTTCTGACCTGCAGAGCCTCTAGAGTGACCCTGGCTGGACCCTTTGCAAGGGGCACCTCTTGTGGTGTGTCGTATTTCTGCAGTGAGCTCTCAGGATGCTGTTGGGGATCCTTCTGGAGGGTGGCGTTAACCCTGAGGTCCTTCAGATCTTGGAGGGCAGCATGGCACTTTGTTTTTACACTAGTTATCTCCCATCTCTCTAAAGGAATTCTGCAGCTTTCAAGTCATTCGAAGACCGAGTCGGGACCATGAAGGTAATTGTACCTGGATCACCCAATTCTCCTGCTGGGGTGACCTGTCACACCAACTTTTTACTTCTAGTGATTTAATCCTGTTGTAGACTCAACTCAGATGAAGAAGTACTATCTTGAGGTCCCTTGTGCCTTTTATAGTTTCCTATCGTGATAACAGTTTGCAAACCTTAGTGCAGCCTCATAGCCAGTATGCCAACACGATAGTCCAGACAGAGCTTCCCTCACAGCAAGATCCCACATGGCACCTTTGTAGCTACTGCCCTACCTCCAAACACTCCCAAATCTCTTTTCCTTTTCTATGTTATTTTAAGAATGTCCAATACATGGAGCCCTGTAGCACTTACTCTTTGGGCTGTCTCTTCACGCTGCACAATTCTCCTGAGACCTGTCCCAGCTGTCGCCTGTCAGGGATTTATCCATTTTCATTGCTAAGTAGTGTGTACGTCACATAAACTTCAATAGAGAAATGAATGTGGACCTAGGACCTACCAGGTGTTGTATGCTCTGTCTCAGGTTTTTCTTTCTTGGTCTTTTCCTTCCTGTAGTCTAAGGTTGTAGGTGACAGAGAGAACAGCAGTGACAATCTTCCTTCCCCAGCGGGGAGTGGCGACCAGCCCCTGTCAGATCATGCGCCTTTCTAAGCCCACGGTGGTCTCACCCGGCCACAGAGCAAGTGTGTGCACGCTCTCCTCTTCATAGCCAAGGCTCTGCGCTGCACAATGGAGCGGCCAGCCTGGGCAAGTGGACAGAGCCGGCTGGAAGACAATTGTGCCCGTCCACACAGAGATGTGGCTGCTGCGTTCGCATGATTTAGAGAACACAGTCTTGTACACAGATGTTTTACACTAAAGTTTGTAGATGAAACACATCACTGTGCCAATCTTCCTGGGTTGCAGGAGGTGGACAGGGTGGAGGATTTGGAGGGTGTTGAGCCAAAGCCAGGACTCTCTCTGGCCTCTGTTAGCTCATCAGAATGTCGAAGGGTTAGAGTCATTTCTACAGACAAAGTGGCATTTTCTCACCATCTCCTCCCCTGGCTCACAGAGGTAATATAATCACCCAGAAAGCCACCCACCTGATCTGACATTTTTGATCTCAAAATGCTGAATGAAGAAACTGTTCCTTTTCTGAGACCCTCCCCCAAAGGAAACTGATTATCACAGCAGTTACCTTGTTGTTAGACTGAGCTAGCTTTGACAAGAGCAAATTCATTATTTTTTAAATGCAGTGGACTTTTCAAAATTAAAATTAGACAAATAACTTTAGCCTCATAGCTAGAGAATATTATTTCTTTTGACTCAAGCTGAAATACAAGCCTTACATTGCCTTATGCTTTCTTTATGATTTTTTAATATATAAAAATGAGAATTCTTTAATAGACTGTGAGTACTGTATACAATTTTATGTTTAGCCCACGTGGCAGCTGCCTGGCCTAACTGGTGTGCTTTATTTCCCTAACACTCCATCCTAGTGGCAGCTCCCACTGGTTCCCTACCCTGCCCTAAAGGGCCCCTAGGAAAAGCCCCCATTTGTGGGAGAGGTAAGCCCCCTTCACAGAGCTGCCTGTGTGCTAGCCAGTGGTTCCAGCCTTCATGGTCATTCCATGTAGGGTAATGAAAAGCAGAATCGACCCCATAGGTTGGCTCAGGGTGGGTGTTGGATGAGCCAGGACTATGCTGTCAGCTTATCTCAAGAGCTACAAAGATCTCTTTCCTGTTTTTAAATTATTGCAACCACAGTTTCTCTCATATCAGGGTCCTACATGTCAGCTCTGTGCCTTGGTGGCTCTTAGCAGAGTACTGCAGCCTTGCCCTCTCTGCAGGCTGAGCAGTCACTGGACAGGAGAGATGCTGGGCTGAAGGTGTCTTCTGGTAACTAAATGGCCTGGGCCATCTCAAGACAGCCCTGAGAAGATAAATACACATGACAAGAGTGCAGGGGCTGGGGAAGAGCGCTGCTTAGGGCCCTTGTAGGGTGTGGGGAGCAGTGAGGAGGCAGCAGTTGTAGAGATGGGAGCTGATGTATCTTCTCCTTAACATGAATAATGGGTAACTTGTCAATAAAGCATTCCTTTGGGCAAACTCCACCTCCCCTTGTGTGTTTTCTTTCAGGACTGTGACACAAGAGGTCCTGTGCGATTCAATGCCCGACGGTAAATGAAGCAAGTTAGTACATTGGTGACAAATACTGGGTCAGACCCAACACCTCTAAGGAGGACCTTACAGGGTGGGTGGGCTCTGTTGGGAATGCTTGTCAGCCAGAGTCAAGGCTGCCCCACTCTGGATCCCTGTGGGCATGCAGCTTCAGTTGTGATTGAGCTGATGCATTGTACAGCCTTGGGCATTGGGAATGCTCTGTGCTGTCCTGCAAGCTGTCCATTCAGTGCAGGTAGGAGAGGCAGGGTCACACCCAGGGTTAGTGAGCCCACTATGGAGGTGTAGTGGGCATTGTAATGGGTCCCATTCCTAGGAATTTCAAAGGGGCTTTTTTTTTTTTTTTTTTTGAGACAGTCTCACTGTCACCTTCAGTAGAGTGCGGTGGCATCATAGCCACAGCAACCTCAAACTCTTGGGCTTAAACAGTTCTCTTGCCTCAGCCTCTCAAGTAGCTGGGACTACAGGCACCTGCCAAAACACCTGGCTATTTTTTTTGTTGTAGTTGTCATTGTTGTTTGGCAGGCCTGGGTTGGGTTCGAACCCACCAGCCCTGGTGTATATGGCCAGTGCCCTAGCCGCTGAGCTACAGGCACCGAGCCTCAAAGGGGCTCTTGCTCAACAAATGAGGGGACCATGGGAAGCAGGGGTGGGTGCCTGGAACCCCTTGAGTGCTGAACAAACAAGGCAAATTTGTAATCAGCTCAGGTCAGATTAGTCAAGATAGCACAGATGGAGGAGCGGCCTGCCTCAGGGACAGCAGAGTCAGTCTGCTGCCCTGGGAAGGAACAGGGTCTGCCTACTGCTGTGCTGAAAGCCTGCCCAAGGTGTAAGGGAGAGTGCATGTGTTGGGGTGGGTGTCCCAGGATGATGCAAGGACTCCTTTGTTAAGTGTTTTCCATCCACCCTCTGTAGTGACTCAGTTATTACTGCTTATTCATCTTCCCAGTGTTCCCTCACACAAAAGCAAGCAAATATGAATGTGTACTTCCCTCTTTGTTACTCAGAGATGGCAGAAGCTGGGTACCGTGGGTCATGCTTGTAGTCCCAACGTTTTGGGTCCAAGACCAGCCTGGGGAACATAGTGAGACCTAATAAAGAAAAGGGATAGCATCCAGTGTTCTGCACCTGCTTTTCCAAGTCATCAGTAAAGACCCTTCAGGAAGAATTTCCATTCTGCACTGCTCCTGGTGCTTGCGTGTGTCCACTCCTGTGATGGATATTCCATTCCCATAAGGAAGCTGCTTTAGTGGGAGCATCAGACCTTCAGTGGTCAGAGATAGTGGGCCTCACCCCAGATCTAACAGCAGGGAAAGTTAAGTGGCCTGGAATTGTTCATAAGCCCCAGTATGGCAGTGAGCCACCTGCGGTCAATAGTTGGATGACGGGTAGGGAACCTGTGGCACTCTGATTTCAAGCACTAAAGAAGGCAAGAAAAGTTTCATTTAGGCCAGGCACGGTGGCTCAGGGCTGTAATCCTAGCAGTCTGGGAGGACAAGGTAGGTGGATTGCTTGAGCTCATAGGTTGGAGACCAGCCTGAGCCAGAGCAAGACCTCCTCTCTTTAAAAAAAAAAAAAAAAAAAAGCTGGGCATTGTGGCTCCCAGCTACTTGTGAGGCTGAGGCAAGAAAATTGCCTGAGCCCAAGAGTTTGAGGTTGCTGTGAGCCTTGATGCCATGGTACTCTACGAAGGGCAACAAAATGAGACTCTGTCTCAAAAAAAAAAAAAGTTTCATCTTTCTTTGCTGTACCCCTTTTAATAAAAGGGATTTGTTAGGTAAAATTGGATTCAGTCACAATGCCACACTAAGGACTGGGAAGGCCACAGGTTTCCTGTGTGGACCCAGCCCTCAAGGACCTTGTTACTCCTTAGTAGCTGAGGCTTGTGGCTGAGGCAAAGCGCTTTGAGAGCTTGAGGACTGGAATAAAGGGAGGGGCTCGTGTGGAGTGCAGTAGCACCACCTGAAAGACGCCCCCCCCCTCCCTTTTCTCAGAATGAAGAGAGCAGTATGTGCCTCATCCGATGAAGGAGCTCAAAGTATATAAAGCAGTTAATAGGTCCTGATGCATAGGACGTCTGTGAGATGCCTAAATCATAACCACTGTTGACACTTAACAGCTTTCTTTCTTCCTGTCTTATTTCCTCTGAACAGTGTGGCTTGTTTATTGTAAACATTTGTAATGTACTTTTTTTTTTTTTTTTTGAGACAGAGCCTCAAGCTGTCACTCTGGATAGAGTGCTGTGGCATCACATCTCACAGCAACATCCAATTCCTGGGCTAAAGCGAGTCTCCTGCCTCTGTCTCCAAGTAGCTGGGACTACAGGCGCCCACCACACGCCCAGCCATTTTTTGGTTGCAGCCGTCATTGTTTGGCAGGCCTGGGCTGGATTCGAACCCACCAGCTCAGGTGTATGTGGCTGGCGCCTTAGCCCGTTGAGCCACAGGCACCAAGCCTGTACTTTTTTTTTTAATGCTTTGTTTAATTTTTTTTTTTTTTTTGCAACATTTGGCCGGGACTGGGTTTGAACACACCACCTCCGGTATATGGGGCTTGTGCCCTACTCCTTTGAACTACAGGTGCCACCCCTGTAATCTACTTTTTATAGATCATGCATCTTGGTCACTTACTTTCAAGAGCTATCCTAAACTTCTTTGCTTTTGTACACATTCTAATAACTAATATTCCACTTGAATGTGCTTGTACACTCGACAAGTTTTTCATTTTCACTATTACTCGTATAAATAACACCATTATGAACATCTTAGTGCATGTTTTTCTGTTTGCAGACATATTCTTAGGAAGAACATCCCTGAAGTGGAACTACTAGGCTCAGAGAGACTCACTTAAGACTTGATTCATTCCTTCCTGCCACTCGTAAACACAAGCTGAACACAACTTCAATCCAAAATTGGTACTGGGTCCATTTTGTTCCCCTATTCCTTCAATTCAGTCCTGAAATATTTCCTTCTCTTGAATCAAGAGACATAGTAGTCAGCCTGGCCTTTCTGCTTCCTGGTTTCAGAGGCCTTTTCTTGCTGCCTCTGTGATGCTGCACACTTCACTAGCCTCCCAAGGAGGCTCTCAGTCACTTACAGGCACTTCAAGACTGGCATGATGACAGTGGAGTACAAGACCAGGGCAGAGGAAGGTGGGGGCCTCAAAAGTTTGTATTTCACTCAGTGTGCCAAGCCCTGGATGTCATTCGGATTGTTTTAAAACGGGGTCTCCACTAAATGAAAAATGGTCAATGGGCAATAGCTGAAGAGAAGAGGCAGGAGCACTGGCTGCAGAGGTCTGTTTGGGTGGCGTCCAGGGTTAAGAGCGGCACACACCTGCACAGGCAGCGGCAGGGTAGGCCCCCCAGTAAATGGCCGGCTACAGTGAGCGGTGTTCCGCGGTGGGCAGTCTATCCAAGCCTATCCCCAAAGTCTGAGGAAGTTTAGAGACCAGAGAAAGGCTGACATACATCAGTTTCTCAGAAAGAAACATTTAATGGGGACTTAGGAACAGAAGCCTCGTCTCTGGTAGCAGCGAGGGGAGACCCACGATTACCTCCAGACCCATGGCTTCTAGACCACAGGGAAGGGAGTCGGCAGGACAACCCAAGTTGGCCCCTCAAGGGAAAAGCAATATACATGAATCGGCCTAAGGTTCGGATCTGCAATCCAGACAGGACAGAGGGCGCGGTGAACCGGACAGGCCCGCGCAGGACCAGGCGGAGGCGAGCCAAGCCGAGCCGAGCCCTGCCCTGCCCTGCCCTCCACCGACCGTGTGACTCTGGAGCGGAGCAACCGCGTGGAGCGAAGTGCTGTGTCGGTGCCCTTGACTGAGCAGGTGTCAGCCCCACGACAGTAGCGCGGCACGGGCCTCGATCCCTCCCCACCTCCTACCTGCGCACTCAGATTGGTCTTTGACAGGAACGAGTACGTTTCCTCGGTCTTACGTAAAACGCTGAGGAAGCTCTATGCAGGTCAAGCCCCTCGCGGCCCACCTACCGGCCCGTAGGAGACGTCGAAGCTGCCCGGGGTCCGCTCTTAAAGACGCGCCTAGCGCCTGCCCCTAGCGGGCGGCAGGAACTTCCGGCTCCTAGGCCGCACGCTCCGCTCACTGCTCCTGGAGCTTCCGGCCCTTAGCCTTCATCGTGGTTTCGCCTGGGGGGAGTGGTCTCTGACCTGACGTCACTTTGGGCTCCTCCTCCTCATGGGTGGTACCTCCGCAAGGCGCCCCGCGGCCGCGCCCCGGCTGTCACTCGGGCTCCGCCCCCCATGGGCGGGACCCCCACACGTCTCTCTGGGCGCACGCGCGGCCAGTCTTGCCTGCGGCTCCAACCCCTCGGAGCCCACGTCCTTCCGGGGGGGCGCGCGCGCCGGTGCGGGTGCGTGCGTGAGCGTGCGCGTCCTCGCCGCCTCCGCCGGTGCTGCTCCCGCGCCCTCTGCTGCCGCCACCGCCGCTGTCCCGGGAGCCCAGGCTGAGGACCCGGTCGGCCGCTGCC
>CAUYON010131463.1:0-39086 GCA_963573935.1 Arctocebus calabarensis | reverse complement strand
CGTTTTAGATAATAAAAATATGATAAAGTAGTCAACTCCACATTACAGCTGCAGAAGAAAATATTGATTAAGATGAAAAAACATTTACTCTGATTTAGAACCAGAACAGATGTGGCTGACATGTTGTTACTGAAACAACTGTTACTAAATACAAATCCCCTGGCTTTGACAATTTTTAATGTATGAGGGGGTGTACTGGTTATAAAGAAATAAAATGAATGCTCATACTAAAAGAAAAGTCAAAATAAGGTAAATATCAAAGTGTAAAGGAATTTCAGAAATTGAAAAAAACATTTTTTAAAATCTAGTTTGGTTTAATTTTTTAAGAAACTCAGTATTTCTTTATTTATTTATTTTTGCAGTTTTTGGCTGGGGCTGGCTTTGAACCTGCCACCTCCCATATATGAGGCCAGAGCCCTCTATCCTTTCAGCCACAGGCGCCACCCTGAAACTCAGTATTCACTGATGTGATGGAAATGGTCTCACGAAAGAGCTTGCCTAGGCGTTAGAAGCAATAGAATGCCCATTCGAATGGCTAAGCCTGTGAACTGAAATCAAATCTTAAGGCTTCCTCTCAACGGCTGACCAACTGGACTCTCTTTTGAACAAGGGGTCCCTTAAACTGGATTGCTATCCATGAGAAAGGAGATTAGACATGGCTCATTGTGCCCCATTACCCTTCTTAGAGATGCCTGCTGTGACTCTTTAACAGGATATGGAAGACCCACCAAGCAGGTCCTCAATAGACACGACAAACAACTTGAGTCTGGGCAGACGTCCCATAGTGCGTCTCTGATTAACAGACACTGTCTCTACTCAGCATTTCCTTGTGCTGACAGAGCCTAACTCTTTCAGCTGAAGAACCCATAGCCACCCATAGCAGGTGGGTCCCTGCTTTGAGATGTCCCACCTTTTGGGGCCAATCAATGTATACCCTCCATGTGTAGATTTATGACTTTACCTGTAATTCCTGTCCCCCTGAAATGTAGAAACCAAGTTCTAACCCTGCTACTGCAAGTTCACTCGCTCAAGTTTTCTTGGGTGCAGCTCCGGGTCATGGTCCACAAATTGGGCTCAGAATAAAACCTCTTTATTTTATAGAGTGTGGCTTCTTTTTCGTGGACAAGAGGGTAGCCAGACATAAGAAGTGAGGCAGCTTTCCTCCCTAATAAACTGAGCCTCTCGCTTCCCGCTTCCCCTCATGTCTTTTAAACGGACCCTTTAGACATTTGCCCAGAAACTTACCATAACCCGTGCCCTTCTCCCTTATATACACAGCTGGCTTCCATGCCCACGACAAGTCTCTGTCTCTGACTGGCTCATTTCTGCCTCTCTCAGTCAGGAACAGAGGACCGCCTCCTCGTTCTTGGAGCGTCCCCTGCTCAGGATCTGTAAGTAAAAGTCTTCGAACTTGTCTCCTACTGTTTTGTGGTGTTGAATTTGGACCTTCCATCTAAAGAAGCATGGGTTTCCCTGGACATGGGAGTGGGGAAGTCACAAGGTCAGGTGTACCAGGCCAGAGCTATGGCCAGACAGGCAGAAACTGGACGCAGGTCTGCCACAGGAGTCTGCCAGTACGAATGAGTTTCCTGGTGAGGGACATCTTGGTCCCTGGTCACTCGGCATTAACTGGGCTGCCCTCAAGTTAAACAAAGTATCCTATGAAAGGTACACTGTGAATACCCAGGCACAGCCCCCCTTTTTTCTGTTAGGGGTTGTTAGACACCCTGGGACTGGAGCTCCAGTTTATCTGGGGGCCCTCACAAAAACTGCCTATCGGGAGAATATGCATCGGACAAATGAAAGGAAAAGTTTCTCACCATCAGTTGACTATTGTGTTCAAGTAGCTTGCTGTTGAGGAAGACATTCATGGGCATACCTGATGACAATAACCAAAGACCAATGAAAAGATTAAGAGAGGCACATTCCTAGAGAGCTTTCAAAGCCAAGATCACGTCTGGAACCATCTGGAAGGCCTTTTGAAGGTAGATACTACATTGAAAACTGGGAAGGATCTGAGGTTTTACTCCATTTGCAAGTTAACAAGTGAGCTTGTCAAAGTCTGAGACACATACGCTGAGAAAACCTGAGAACTCTGGATCAAAGATAAAGGCAAGTCATAATTTAAGATAAAAGCAGTACTCAGAGCAATGTGTTGCACTGGTTCTCTTGGCCCCAGTTCGCACGTAGTGACACACAGAGAAAGGAATGATGCCCACGTGTGCAGCAGGATGAACTGTGAGATAGGATTTCAGAAGTTAGGAAATGCTGATAACCTTCTCCTTTCCCCTCCAGTGAGAAAGAAACCCTTCATTGTTACTCCGAAAGATAGATGAGTCTTCCCCTCTTCTCTAGGAAGACTAGTATCCAAACTGGTTGCTGGGAGATGTTCTCTATCTTTGCGTGTACTGATCAGGAAAAGTCCTCAAATGTAGAGGGAGACACTAGTTCCAGCTTCCAAAAAAAAGATTTTCACTACCTTTGTTCACAGGGCCCAATGGTGTGGTGCAAATCTGTCCAGCTGCTGTCACTAAGCAGCCAACGTGCAGAGATAAGGATTAGGTCCACCAAACTTTATTGTCAGCAGGCCAGTGGTACTGGAGAGTAGTGAGAGTGGCCCACGTTACAACTTTACTAGTTTTTATAATGGGGAATAAGGAAACAAACCTAGAAAATTTTAACTTTATCTAAAAGAATCATCAAACAGCGTTAAGTAGCCTCTATTCTAAAATGTAACAAAATATCTGAGTGTTACTAGCTCCCCCAAACTTTTCTGAGGTAAACATCCTCAAAATCTGGGCAGGCATGTAGGAAAGCCGGGGAGCTGAGCCAAAGAGGTCAGCTGTATTGCTTCAGCTCAGCTTCTCAGACTCTGCCTTGTAGGCCACTTTTCTGTCTTCACCAAGCCATGAACAAACATGGAATATTCATGAAGTACTGTCTCCCCAACGGATGCAAGTTTAATTGGCTTTAAAAAAAAAAGAACTAGGGTCTCCCTCTACACTTGTAGCTCCGTGGCTTGGGTGCCAGCCGTATACACCAGAGGTGTTGGGTTCGAGTCCAGCCCGGGCCCACCAAACAACAATGATAACTACAACCAAAAAATAGTCAGGTGTTGTGGTGGGTGCCTGTAGTCCCAGCTACTTGGGAGGCGGAGGCAAGAGACTCGCTTGAGCCCAAGAGTTTGAGGTTGCTGTGAGCTATGACGCCATGACACTCTACCAAGGGCGACATAGGGAGACTCTGTCTCAAAAAAAAAAAAAAAAAAAAATTGGAGATCAGAGACAGAAAGAATGAGGGAGGGGTGAGGAAAGGAAGAGCAGAGAGAGGGAAGGAGCGAGGGGGTGGGGTCTTGGTGTGTGCCACACCTTTTGGGGGCAAAACACAATCGTAAGAGGGACTTTACCCAACAAATGCAACCAGTGTAACATAGTTTCTTGTACCCTCAATGAATCTCCAACAATTAAAAAAAAATAAATAAAATAAACATCCAACAACAACAACAAAAAAAATTGGAAATCATCTTTGAACCAAACTATCCATTAATGCAAGCTAGAACATGTCTATTCGGTTTGCGTAATTTTGAGTTGAAGGCGCTAGCAGAGGAGGAGGCGAGGTAGCTGGGATGGGAACAGGTAAGCCGAGAAGGAAGGAGGGTTTGTGCTTGTGCATGTGAACCTGTCTAGGTTTGGTGATTCTACCTACATCACGTGGTTTCAGAGGAGAAAAAACTGAATATGGGCTACTGGTAAGACACCAGGAATGAATGTAAAAAGTCTAGTAAGTATACAAAATGTCAGTCTGCAGTTTGCAGAAAAATTAAGACTTGACACACAATTAGAATCCTTCACTTTGGGCTCATTATTTGATATCCGGTAATTAATCATGATGTTAATGAAGCAAAAATTATATACATCAAGGCCTCTTAGGTAACACAACATGAAATTGGAACCTTGATTGACACAATGAGGCTGCTGCTTCTGAGTGGGGAAGCCGTGACTGTGGAATCCCTGAGCACAGGGCAACAGCTGTGTTCTTCTGCCACACCACATACTTCCTGAACACAAAGGATACTTGGTTCAGACGCAGCAGACGGTAAAGGATCATAATGCCGGTGGACGCTCTGTGGAAAGTGGAGGTATATTTTTATCTCTAATATTTTCTATCTCTGTGGGAGCACAGCATGATAAGAGAAGTTGACTGTGCTGACCTTGGTACCAGGCAGTCCTCTCTTCTGCTTCCCTTTGGGAGCTCAGTGTTAGAATCTGTTCCTGGAAGACTGTGCATTTATTTAAAAGAAAAAAAAAAAAGTAGTCTCAGTTTGTTACTGATTCCAGAGAAAGCCTCCATCCCTACCACCAAGTGTTGTTACATATGATGGACCATCTTATCTCCAATTTCAGACAAAAGATTCTTCTCCATAGAGGATATTCTGCAGTGGACATTCATATGTGACATAAATTACCATAAATTTGGTGGCTTAAAACAACAGAAATTTATTCTCTCATAGTTCAGGACCTCAGAATTTTAAAATCAAGGTGTTGGTTGTGTTGGCTCCTTGGGTGGCTCTGAGGGAGAATCTTTTCAAAATCTGTTTAGATCAAAGTACTTTATAAACGATTTTCTTTTCATTATTTTCATTCTGTCACTTCATTTGGATTTCAACTATCATTGTTTTGTTATAATGTATTCATTTACCTCAAAACTAAATGTCTGGCTCAGCACCTGTGGCTCAACGGGCTAAGGCGCCGGCCATGTACACCTGAGCTGGCGGGTTCGAATCCAACCCAGGCCCGCCAAACAACAATGATGGCTGCACCCAAAAAGTGGCTGGGCGTTGTGGCGGGCGCCTGTAGTCCCAGCTACTTGGGAGGTGGAGGCAGGAGACTCACTTGAGCCCAGGAGTTGGAGGTTGCTGTGAGCTATGATGCCACGACACCCTACCCAGGGTGACAGCTTGAGGCTGTCTCCAAAAAAACTAAATGTCAGCTTTCTTCTTTAGAAACTGCAATAATGACCAATAATAGTTTTTTCAAGTAGTGCAGAGTCTACCATGGAAAAGAAATGAATAAAAACAAGCTATTAAAATAAGGAATTATCAATGTCGAGCTTGGGCTAAATACAAGTGGTCAGGTCTGAGAATTTAAATGAGAGGAACTCTGTACAGAAGTTCAGCTAACGTGGACACTACTTACCTTTTGTTGTGTTTTCTTTTCTCTTCTTTTTTTTTTATTTTCTCTATATCTATATATGTGTTGATTTGGTTTCCACTTTTTGCCTTCACAAAGTAAAAGAGGATTAAAATTTGATAACAATAACAATGTTTAAGATAAGGACTAGAAACAAAACAAAAATTTCATGAAGAATGATTGAAGATAAATACAATCGGAAAAGAAATCAGATGATTGCTGTAACGAAATATTAAGTAATAATATTAATGCAAAAAAAGTAACATTCATATTGTCAGATAAAAGTATGTCTATCACAGAATGCTTGACTCTGACGTTCAGTATGGAATGATCAGTTCTTCTTTTGGGTGTTTTCTTTAGTTCACTATTGAGTAACCATTACTTCTTGCTCAAGCCTGGTGAGGCAGGACACTTAAACATATAACAAGGTATGTTATAAATTGTTGTTAACACAGATTGCCACCAAAGGACAACAAAAGTCTAGGCTTCAGGGTGAGAAAGTCCCCAAGATTCATGGAATCTTCCCAGGTCAGATGAAGTCTTGTATAGATATCTCCCATTGCACCTCAGGGGAGACATCTGAACATGGTGTGCCCTTGGCAGTGGTAGGCGTCATTGGGCCAAAGCACGGAAGGACATTCTACCCTGGGAGGAAATGAAACAGCATGGGCTGTTCTAGCCAAGTCTTTCCCATCTCAGGATGTTGCATTCCCAACACCCTCTACAGGTTTTCTGAAGAACTGTAAGTCAGAAAGGAGAAATAACTGGGGTGGTGCAAGGCCACGTAGTAAAATGTCCTGTAAGAACCATACTTTATCCACTAAACAAGTCTGTGTGCAGATAGTATGCACTAGTATTCTCCAGGCCAAGAGCAAACAGCCATGCACAGTCTGAGTCTGTGCTCTCAGTGAACTTACAATTTTATATAAAAAGTTTGCAGCCATAACAAAATATTCGGCAGCTTTTTGGGAATTTTTAGTATTTCTATAGAAATCCACAATAGAGAAAACTATCAATACATGAGCTTACGTGTTGGAGGCTCTTAGTCTTTCTGCAAAATATTAATTGCATTACCATTTCACAAGTGAAGCGAGTGTAAATGATCTACTAGTTGGAATCATATTTGGATCTCCAGAGATGTAATGGTGGATTATCACAGGTTTATTTTCTTTGGACATGTTGCCTGTTGGCTATATAAGTACTCATGTAATTCCAGGGGGAAAAAAAATCAAGATTTCTCTTATCTCTAGTTGTGTCCCTGAAAACTTCTCTGTACCACTAGGTCCATGAAAGCTCCTACTCCGTGTTAAAGGATCAAGTTAAATAAAAAGTCCTTGACTTAGCACACAATCCACAGCACACTGGCTCAGCCGTGGATGTTTTAGGCTTATATAGTTCCTCTTCTCACATGGTGTCTTTTAAGTTCTAGCAAATGCACTTGGTTTGAGGGGACCATTCATTTTCCTGAAAATTTCATGCTGATCCCAACTCTCAAAAAACCCAACTCCTTTGAATATAAAAGTAACGTGGAGGCAGAGGTGCTCTCACTAAAATAATGAAAATTCATTGGCCGTAGAGTGAGCACCATACCCATAAATGTCACCCAATAGACCAAATTTGTCACAGAAATTGCTGCTACCTTCCATAGCTGCCTCCTAATTGCTCCCATTGCCCATCATGCCAAACCCTTACAGAAAGCAGGGCAAGGTTTCCTTGGCTTAGTTCGAAAGATTTTTCTTTCTTTGCCTTTTCATGTTTTGTAAAACCCACTATGAACACTGATGACCCATTCTTCACGCTTTACACCCAAACTTCAAAGGAACCTAGATTTTTCTATTCTTAAATGGCTTGGTCCT
Organism: Arctocebus calabarensis; assembly: GCA_963573935.1. Taxonomy (NCBI): domain Eukaryota; kingdom Metazoa; phylum Chordata; class Mammalia; order Primates; family Lorisidae; genus Arctocebus; species Arctocebus calabarensis. Next base: position 32,041 of record CAUYON010131463.1, on the reverse strand, counting down.
GTGGTTTGGCTCCCCTCAAAATTGTTTTTTAACCTTAACAAAATTATTTGTATACTATTTTCAGTATATTTTTCTAAACCAGTAACAACAGGAAATGAATCGTAACAAAACTATTCGATATGTGACACGATATACGATAAGAAAAATGGTGTTTAAGCACTGTGAGAATGGAGACAGAAAATTAGTCTAAAATTTTCTGTTAGGCTGAATTTATTCCGGACAAGTTTGAATACTAGTCATCTGTATGATTGCTATTAAGTTTCTGACAGATCATACATCTTCGGCTTTAAGTTGTTAACATTCCTTACAGACACTGTTCTTTCAGATAAACTTTACTTCAGCACAGATTGAGCATGTCCTATATTTTGCTCCATTCCCTTCAAACTGTGTGTTCATCATCCTTAAGATTCAGATTCATTCATATCCTCATGAACCCTTATTTTCTCCCAGGTAGATTTGGCCCATCCACTAATATTTATGGGGTGCCAACTATGTGATAGGCATTGTGCTACACCTTGGAGAAATAAATACCAAAATACAGACTGTGCCCTCGAGGAGAAGGCAGCAGGAATTATAATACCAATGCTAAATTCAGAGACACAACAAAACGCAAAAAGAAAAAGAAGATTTTTATTATTTTTCCTGTATCAAATAATATTTTAGTAACTTGTTTAAAATCACTGTTTGCATATGGCACAAGCAATATCTTACTCTTGTTTATATGCCCAACTTTGCATAGCTGTTGGTCATTGTACATATATGTTTAATAAAGAAAGGAAATGAAAACTCTATCATTATGTCAGAAGTACAGGAAGAATGACAGGATCACTAACAGGAGATATTGTAGAGAAGACTTTTCTAGAGAAAGAGTTTTAAATTAGAAGATCTATCTCTCTCTCTTTAACAATTTTAACAACCTATGGTTCCATTTCTGGAGTAGTCTTTCCCAGGCAAATTTATTTTAAATCACCTGCACTGAAAATTATCTGACAACTTTCATGCACTTAGCTGTAGTTTGTCAGAGCTGCATAAATATTCTCCAAACTTATCAGAGCCACAGGTGTATAAAAAGTACCAGAGTCATGACAAACTTTGTTTTTATGAGGTATATCACTGTAGATTGGAAATGGAAGATCAAATAAAGGTTGAATACTGGTATTGCCAGCGATGGTTTGAACCTGTCCCCCAAAAAGTGTGTGTTGAAAACTTAATTCCAAATGCAACAGTGTTGGGAGGTGGGGTTTAATGGGAAGTGATTAGGCTGTGAGAGAAAATGAATGAATTAATGCTTTATCTAAAGAGTTTGTTCCTTATAAAAGGATAAGCTTGGCCCCATTTTCCTTCTCAGTCTCTCTTGTACTCTTAAGCCCTTCTGCCTTCTGCCATGGGTTGATACGGCAAGAAGACCCATGCCAGGGCCCAGTCCCTTTGTTTTGGAGTTCCCAGCTTCAGAACCCTAAACCATTAAATTTCTGTCATTATAAATGACTGAATCTCGAGTTTTTTACAGCTGCCCAAAATGGACTAAGACATTGCCCCTTGCTGATGGTCGCTGCCAAAGACCCACGCATGGCAGAATTTTATCTATTGTCAAGTTGCAATTCAAATGTTACCTCTTCTTTCATAAAATATTTTCAGGTATTTCAATCATTTTTATCTCAATTTTCTATGTTATTAGTATAAATTATGGGAGATATTATGGGCTACAAAATAGTCATTATAAATGTATTTTGTTAAGCGTACTGTATTCCTATATCTTTTTTTGTTACTACGAAGGAAATGTCTCATATAAGAAAATAAAGGATAGAGTTGTTGGGACAATTAGTCCCCAAAAATGTGTTTTGATTCCACACTGATTTTTCTTTCTAGTATATAGAAGCAAGATCGAAAGGAGACATATAAGAACCATCACTCTATAGTTTGAATAGCAAATAATAGTTGATACTCAAAAGAATAATGAATATTTACCTTTGTAGAGGAAATATTGCATGAAGACGTAATAATTAATTCAAATAGGGCTATTTAGACATCATTTTAACTTCAGTATCACCTCACAAATGAAAAACTTATGACAAAAAAACTGATGGACTATTATTTCAATAATAATATGGAAATATTTAAATATAGAATGCATCATTTGAAGGCACAGTTTGAAACAAATTTTGTGGTAAACAATAATAAAACTATATTGATGATTGTAGCTCTCAAAGTAATAAGTTTAAATTGCTATGCCTTGAAGTTAGATATGAATAAAATAAGAAAGTATACATACAGCTTTCCAAATTTTGTTTTTCATTATAAGATGTGGTAAGCATTCATAATATTCATATTTCAAGTATAATAGTTATTTCTTCAATTTTATATAATTCTACGATCATATGTAACCAGAGAGTGAATTTACATATTCTTATTTTGAAAAATTGAACTTGTCAGTAAAAAAAGTTAATTTACAGGCATCTCTACTAATGAATTATAAATAAATAATTTTCTACCTTTTATATAGAGATCTCTTTTTATTCAGAAGGGATAGGTGATAGAAATTTCCATGAAAGTTAGTACTGAGGAATGTCATTGTTAAAGAACATATTATATAGAGAGTATCCCCAAGCCCAGAAATACAGAGCACATTTTAATAATAATAAATGTATAATGATCACCCCAAAGCAATAAACGCATGGTGAAATACTGTTGGGATACATAAAATAAATAAATCTTAACAGTAAAGCCTTTCTTCTGTATTTGAAAAGAGAGCTATCAGGCATTAGAGAGTCAGTACAATTCTGCCTGAAATATCTGAAAATATTAATATAGCTGTAAGTGTTACATTATAAAGGATACATTTTATTTAAAATCTTAAATGGTTTCACAGTGACATTAAATAGACTTGCATATGATGTGTCAAAATTGATTAATGTATTAAGTTTCTTTTAATTAATATCTATGCTGTGCATGGATAGTTTCATTCATAATAAATAATTTAAATATATATTGAACTATTTTTACTTCCTCTTAATTACTGGATTTCAAATAAAAATAGATTTATTTGCATTAGCTGCAATGGAAATTTCACTGTTTTGTCTTCTTCCAGTGTCATTTGATATGAGAATTTTCTAAACATACCCATCATATCATTGTTACATTTGCTACGTGTTATGTAGTAACCTGTATCTGATGCTTTGAAAAAATTTCACCCACTAGGAAATTTATAAGTAATAGAAATTTACTTCTGAGAGCTCTGGAGGCTAGGAAGTCCAAGATCAAGCTGTCAGTGATTCAGCATCTGATGAGGACTACTCTTTACTTCCAAGATGGCACTTTCTTGCTGTGTCATTACATGTCAAAAGAGATGGAATCCCTGGTAGATCTGAAACTTCTCTATATAGACAATAATCCCATCAAGTAGGGTGGAGCCCTTGATATACCTATTCCTCATAAATAATTATTTTCAGGCAAGATCAATTCCCATTAGCACTTCCACGGGACTAATACATAAGTCCACATAATACATGACTTAATCGCTTGCTAAGAGGTTGCCCTCCTTATGCCAACATCTTGAAGTTTAAGTTCTAGAATATTAATTTTAGAGGGACCTAAACATTCAAACAATAGGAATGAGCATATCTAATCAGTGGCTTTATTAGTTTTAAAATGATAGGGGTAACAATATTGAATTCATACTATATCTGTAGGACAGTTCTCAGGGTGGCCTTGGACTTCCAATTGTCCCTCATTTCTTGCTGGTAGTTCTCATGATGAATCGCAGTATGTGCCAGGATGCCATATGTTGCGATAAAGAAGAATCATCTGAGGAAGACTGGGTTTTGTTTCCCTCCTTCCTGGTAGTAGCATGTCCCTCACAGCTCTTCCTTAAATCTCAAGACTATATAATCCATGGAAGGCTACCTTTTAGCCTCCCTCAGCTATGTGCAAAGGAGCACATCCAACAGAACTCGTCCATCTGGACCAGCTATCTTAAACCTGTGGGAACCAGCCCATAGTGGATCCTAGGCTTTTTTTTCTTTCCCCCTTGTTTCTTATCTGTAAGAAAAAGTCTACTTCACGTAACTTGCTGTGTATGATTTGCATAATCTACATTTGTTCTTGAAACTGCAAGCACTAGAAAGCACATTTTTAAAACAATTTTTTTCTTTGTCAGTAGTGAACTAACCTTAGCTGACAGCAACATTTTTACTTTATAAATTAAAAAAAAATTTAATTTCTTATGCTTTTGTAAGGTAAATGTGATAACCACTACAATATGGAAACTGCCGGGGTATTTTATTTTTTTTTACAGAGTAATATAATGGTACAAATGATTAGGTTACAATGTTTGCATTTGTTAGGCAATGTCCCTGTTGCAGTTGTGCCTCTCACCCAGGAAGCGTGTCATTTACCCGTACATTGTGCCCACTAGGTGGAGCACTCCAATCCCCTCACGACTCCCTTGTCTCCTTCCTTCCTGCCCCCTCCTCCCAACTTGAATTAAATCGGGTTTTTGTCTTGTGTGGGCAGGTATTAGGTCATCTATTGGCTTTATATTAGTATTGAACACACTGGATACTTGATTTTCCATTCTTGGGCTACTTTACTAGAAAGGAATGTTCTCCAACTCTGTCCATCTATACAAAAGATCTAAAGTCTCTCATCTTTTTGGAGACTGAATAGTATTCCATGGTGTGTATATATTACAATTCATTAATCTATTCATTGGTTAATGGGCCCTTGGGTTGTTTCTACATCTTAGTGATTGTAAACTGAGCTGTGATAAACAATTTAATGCAAATGTCCTTATTACAAGATGATCTTTTTTTCTTCTGGTTAATGTCTATTGATTAGGCTTTGGGCATCAAATGGAAGGCTTAAAAACTGACAATTTTTGACTCTTTTTATATAATACTTAGTTTTAAATACAAACACATTGTACAGACATTCTTTCTTTATTCTTATCCTTATATCCTTATAATACTATTTCCATTTTTTTTAATTTTTAAAACTTTTTGTTAAAAACTAAGACAATCACACACTCTAAGCCTTTAAAGGGTTAGGATCGTCAGTTTCACTCTTTCTACTTCCACATCTTGTCCCACTGGAAGGTCTTCAAGGGCAAACATCCTGAACCACAATGTCTTCTTCATACCCCTGCAGGACTTGCCTGAGGCTGTTTTACAGGTAACATCTTTGTAAGTAAAAAAAAATAAAATAAGGATAAAAAGTATAGTAGATTATAGCCAGGTGTTGTGGTGGGCACCTATAGTCCCAGCTACTGAGGAGGTTGAGGCAAGAGAATCACGTAAGCCCAAGAGTTTGAGATTGCTGTAAGCTGTGATACCGCAACATAGTGAGACTCTGTCTAAAAAAACAAAAAGAAAAAGTATAGTAGATTAAATATAAAAACAAGTAACAGTCTTTAATTTACCATTACCAATATTATGTACTGTATATAATAATACATGCTATACTTTTATATAGCACAGTAGGTATGTTTACACCTGTATTACCACAAATGTGAATATTGTGTTGTGCTACAATGTTCAGACAACTACAGTGTCACCGGGTGATAGGGATTTTTCAGCTCTACATGTATCATAATCTTGTGGAGCCACACTGTATATGCATTCTGGTTATTCACCAAAACATTGTATTGTGGTGTATGATAGCATTTACACAAATTCTATTAGACCATATGCTTCTTCAAGGCAAGATTACTATCTTATTCACTGCTCTATCTCCAACACTAACTCAGTGTCAACCATAGATAGTTACTCAAAACTATTTTTTTTTTTTTTTTTTTTTTTTGCAGTTTTTGGCCGGGGCAGGGTTTGAATCTATCACCTTCAGTATATGGGGCTGGTGCCCTACTCCTTTCAGCCACAGGCGCTGCCCACTCAAAACTATTTTTAATTGAATGAATTAATTTGAGATGATTTGTGGAATAACAAATTAATTAAACTAATATATAGGGGAAATTTTGAGTTTTTATAAGTTGTGTCATATTGTTCTATTTTATATATCTGAGAGTAATCTAGTCCTATATACTATGTATCTAGTACTATATAAGTTAGAGCTGGAAGACTGTAAATAAATTCAAATATATATAAGAATTTTTAAAAATATAAATTATATTTATTATTTCTATATTAGTGGGTTTTTTTTTTCTAACTCATAATGAGTTTAAAATAGGTGTGCCTTCAAGTGGTGATCCAAAAAAAAACAGGGAAATTCCATAGATTATACCCACCTTCTTCACCATGTGTTTTTTTCTAGGTCATTATGCTTTGTGTGAATTCAGCTAACTGGAGAGAAAAATCGTGGAAAATGCCCATGGGACATTCTAGGTGTCAGTCTTAGAAATGGTTCACATCAATTCTGTTTATATTGCATTAACTGTAATATAATTATATAGAAATGCAAAGTGGATTGGCAAATATACTCATGCATCTCAAAGAAAACAGGGTGAGTTTAATAAACACTAATCCTGTCTTTGAAACAGCCAATCTAGTATTTTCAAAGACAATAAACCAAATTCATGGCCAATTACTGTATTCGACTCAGCATTCAAGATCTCTAGGTAATCTACTTGGTATTGGTGAATACCTCATTGTTTGATAATTTATAAAGCAAAAGACATTTTGTGTGTCTTTCTATGTCATTGTTTATATAACTGAGGAGAAGTAGCTGGATAACCTGAGTAAAAATTCCCGTTGGTGAAGTGGAGAATGAAAAACACACCAAAATCACTTTTCTAAAGCAATAGTAAAATGCTCTAGTCCCAGCATTATAGGAATTTCTCTTTTGACTCCTGAAGAAAAAACCTTAATGAGACCCTCCGTAATTTTCTTTTTCACTGTTGTTTGCCTTTTATAGTTTGTTTGTTTTCTGAGATATTCTTTGCTGTTACTCTCTATAAGTATAACTGAAGTGAGTATAATTTTGAAGAAAAATGGCCTATTTGGTGGCACAGACTTTTTAATAGTGTTCTTTATATTTGTGCAAGTCTCAACACCAAGGATTGATCCTAAATAAAAAAGTCAAAAGACTTTATACTCTGGATGTGTTGTTCCTTTGACAGAATAATTTCCTCAAAACACGTGGCAGGGTTCTGGTCTGTTCACTTGCAGGCCTTACCATGTTTCAGTAAAATCACACAAAGTTTTCTCTGTCACACAATCCTCCAGATCTACTATGTTGATTTGATTCATGAATATTTTCTTGCCACTTAATTTTGGCTAACTTGAATTAGGCTGAAGAAGAACATTCAGGTGGGTCAGTATTAGCTTCCATGAACTTCATCAGAAGATTGAGGTGCTTGCTCAACTGAGGAGTCTTATTGTGTCTTTATCAGCAAGTTTCTTACTATCTCCTAACTTTTTACTTGGATATAGAAGCAGCTAGTGGCTTTTCCAACACTCAAACTTTATTTCCATTCCTATCTATGCTTTAAAACCACTTCATTTCTTTCTTTTTTTTTTTTGGTGGAGACAGAGTCTCACTCTATCGCACTCGGTGGAGTGCTGTGGAGTCACAGCTCACAGCAATGTCCAGCTCTTGGGCTCAAGCGATTCTCTTGCCTCAGCCTCCCAAGTAGCTGGGACTACAGGGGCCCGCCACAGCGCCCGGCTAATTTTTGATGCAGTTCAGCCGGGGCCGGGTTTGAACCCGCAGCCCTCGGTATATGGGGTCGGCGCCCTACTCGCTGAGCCACAGGCACCGCCCTAAAACCACTCCATTTCTTTCAACACCTTGCTAAAAGCTATTAACACCATGTAACAGCCAGTACACAGTATGTTTACTTTAGATTCCCTTTCCCAAAGTCAAGGTCTGTAGGCAAATGGTCTGTTTTCATATTTTTCAAGAGCTTTAGGCAAAGGAGTTTTACTGAATATTTTTGCTATTACCTAACACAGATCTCCAGCTTTACAATTTGCAATATCTATTTTCTTACCACCTATCATTCAACTACTAAGCCAATGTCACATACTGTGGGTGCTTGCAAAGGCAGCAAACCATTTCCAGTTACCAATTTTTGGTGGGAGCAGTGGTAACAGTTGTAATAACTAGATATAAAAAGAGTAAACAGGAGAAAAGAACATTTACCACTCAGGTAAATTCCAAAGCAAATAGTCTCAAGTGGTTTGTGTAGTATTTCCAGGTGGTGTGTACTCATCTGGGCTTCTCTTGTCTTGAGACTCTGCATTTTTCAGTAATTAGACATTCATGCACTCTGGGTCATGTCCAAAGAAATAGAAAAAAGCCTGGAGAATTGTGTAGGGAGGTTTCATGGATCACCTAGAAGTCTTACTCAACATCTGCGTTCACCTTCTCTTGCTCTATCATAGTGCAAGATTTACCTACTATCAGGGTAATATGGTTGTGGAGGCACAGAGAAGAATATACGGTTTTGTATTCATTTTCACAGTCACCTCTTATTTAACAATATCATTTCAATATTTTGTAGAGAGAGATTTCTGCCTTCCTAACAATACATTTTATGTAATTCTGAGGACAAAATCCAGAAAGGTTAGGAAGCCATATTGAGTGGATACTGTTTTACACAGCTGCCCCCCAATGATAACACTGGCAGCTAGATATATCTGGGCAAATGATAATGAACATAAAAATTATATTACTTGGTAAGAAAGGGTTCCATGAGAATCAACAGTTCTCTAATAGGGTTTTACATTAGAAAATGTTCATTAATTTGTACTATTTTATTTTAAAAATGTAAAGCATAACATGGGGAAACAGAGGCATACTTTAAAATGAAGTGAACTCCATTTTATTTAAAACCACCACTGTATTAAGCTGGATGTGATTTGCTAAGTCTGACATGGAATAAGTAGTTCTGGACTTGAACTGAACTGTGTCGAGTCTTGTGACATAAATCATGCTTTATTTATTACATCTTTGCAAAAACTGAAGGTGATCATAGCATGTAAAGAATTATTGAAGAAGGATATTTTCAGACAAAGACACTTAATTAAATCTTTTTTTGTCCTGAAATGCATCCATTTTCCAACTTTATGTCTAGATAATGTCATGTCTGTGCACATTTACAATTTACATAAATATTTTTATGCTTCAGAGTTTCTCTTTTACTGTTAGTAACACTGATTATAATTTTCAAATCATATCATCTAACAAAATTCTTAAATTAAACAAAAAAGGAATGGCAAGTGATTGTGTTTTCTGGTTCTCAAAATAATGTACAAAGGAGAGTAGTTTTAATCATAATTAACTTCAGGTTGCCTAAGAGAGTAAGAGATAATTAGTTTATATTGTGAAATTCCTATTCATGTGTGCTATCTTTTAAATTGTGTTTCATCTCAGGTACTTCTCATTAGAATAAATACAGTTAGCATGCAACTATTATTTTTAAAGTTTAAATTTCCTTTAGATACATTTGGAACCAAAACATATCTGATTTTAGTTAGGAGACTGAATAAACACCTTGCCATTCACACAGTTACTATTATTATTTTCATGCTGAAAAATGAGTAATTATTGGTAACGTGTTTATTTCTATTTTGGATAGGCCAAATAAAGCAGCATGGCCGACTGCTTCCTGCTTTTGTGTTTTTAAAGTTAGTTTTTATTGGCATTTGGAAAGAACATGACACTGAAAATTAAAGCCATAAATGAAAGCCCTATAGAGTTGAGAACACTTGAAAATAACACGATAGATCAGAGCTAGCTGAGAACAATAGAAGGAAACTCACCCTCAGAGGGTCTTAAAATTGAAGGGAAACAAATGTGTAAACAAGATAAAGATAATGGGTTCCAGGCCACATAAAAGATTATCACATTTTGTTATATTAGAACAATTTGAGAAACTATGATGTTTTTATAAAGGGTCTGTCATTTTGCAACCTAAAGACAAACATCTTAGAGATGGATATTACCTCATAGCCATTGTCCCTACAGTTTTTCCTTTATCTTTTACAAAGCAGAAATAGGTGAAACTACCTCAAGGTTAGAAATTTGCAATGATGGTGCCTCTTTTGCCAGGCTAGGCTCTAAAAGCCTATTAACCTCAAATCTACTCTCTGCCACCCCTGAGTGATTTTACTGTTCTTTGTAAATCGTGTACTATTTGCTGTTTGCAGGCCCACAGGTTTTGAGAAGCTCAGTAAAACTGGTGTTGTGCGGCATCTTCAGAATCCACAGCACTGGGTCTCGGTCTCTCATTGGAAGGTTGTGCGGCTGGCATTGTTAATTTTCTTCAGCAAAGGCCCTCGGTCAGCAGGATTCATCCTTGATTGTTTGGAATGGTCATGTCAATAATTTTTATTTAGTCAGCTATACTCTCAGCATTTACAAATGAAATGACATGATTGATGTCACTAAATCTAAGGGTATGCCATATAGTAAAATACATAAATGAAGGTGGAAAAAGAGGCCTTTGAACTGTACAATCTCCATCACTGTCCAATAATGTCCAGAATTTGACTGCCTTACAGTGATTGTCATATCAATGGGTCCCTCCAACATCGCCCAGCTACTTCTCCTCTATAATATATCCCTATCAAGAAGACTAGGGAAGTAAAAATAATAAGATTTATGTCTTGCGTTAAGTTTAATTTTCCCTTGATTCTTTGTTTGTTTATTTATTTATTTATTTATTTATTTATTTTTTTGTAGAAACAGAGTCTCATTTTATCGCCCTCGGTAGAGTGCCATGGCGTCACACAGCTCAAAGCAACCTCCAACTCCTGGGCTTAGGCGATGCTCTGGCCTCAGCCTCCTGAGTAGCTGGGACTACAGGTGCCCACCACAACGCCCGGCTATTTTTCTGTTTTGTAGTTTGGCCGAGGCTGGACTTGAACCCACCACCTTTGGTATATGGGGCCAGGGCCCTACTTGGTGAGCCACAGGCACCGCCCTGATTCTTTGTTTATTGAGAGAAGATTGATCACATCTATATAAAGATAATTCTATCATACTTTCATATTGTACCTTGTTCTAAATATAAATAATAAAGTGTATAAAGTGTTTTTTACCTGTATAAAATAAGGGTTTTCTTGGGAATTCAGCAAGAAAAACCAAAGTGACATTGGAACAAAAACTTTGCCAATTTCAAGAAAATAAAAGAATGAAAATGTAGTTTATTGATGCACTTTACATTTCAATTGAAGTTTATATGTGTAACTCTAAATACCATAATTGGACAAAACTTACCCTATGGAATTTTATCTAGTCTTACATAAAAGGGTATTTTATCATTGTACTGTATCATAGCTGGTCTTAAAATATGAGGATAAAAAATTGTTAATTGAAAATAAAACATGTATAATAAAAGCCATAGTAAAGAATAGATATGCACTGGGTTTTTTATTCCAAGTTAGCAAATTTCATAATACTTCTCCCATGAGAAAGGTTTTAGGCAAATATACAATACAATGTAATATAACATATAAAATATGTTTTATTGGTATATTTGTACACCCACATAGTCTCAGACACATCTGCACATGCACACAAGTACAAAATAAATCATAAAAAGATACTTAAAGTTACCAAAAGAAGATTTCTTTACATATAGAGTAAAACACAAAAATCTTATGTTGTAACACGATGAACACTTTAGTGTGTCAAAAGTTTGTTTTCTAATGTAGTAGTATTGAAAATATTATTATTTCATTCTCAGAAACTGAGTATTTGTGGTAGAATAATAGCTCCCCAAGATGTCCACATCTATTTTCCCAAACCTAAGCATGTTAGATTACATGGCAAAGGGGAATTGAGATTGCAGATTTAAATTAAGTTTGCCCATCAGCTGATCTTAAAAAAGAGAAATTATTACAGATTATTTGACTCATTCTTGCGGACCAGCCATGACACTCAGTGGGTTTACTTCCTAGTCGCCTCCTGGTGCGAGGAGACTGAGAAATTATTAGTAGGAGTTATGGAATATTAATACAATGAAATAATAGACACAGACAAAGAGATAGTCTTAAGAGCAGCTGGGCTGAGGAGGGAGCACATACTTTGTGAGGCTTCTAGTATGCGGCCGAGTATCAGGCTAGCTCTTTGTTTATTTCATACACCAGCGTTATAGTCATAGATCTCATGAAAGCCAGGCAAACAACCCTGTTTTTCGGTTGTTTTGCGAAGGTTGGGCTGCACTTACATTCCTACTGGCTCGTCTAACTCTACAGCTGATTGCGTTAATTGCAAGGATTTACTTGTTACTTTTTACTGCTTCAAAGTATAATGGTCTTAAACAAATCTTGGTGAGGAAGCCAATCAGAGGCCGACTCAAGGACCAAATCCTAGCTGACCCACAGTCACACACCAGATGTGATGTTTTAATACTCTGACAGCCTTGGGTCCAAACAGGTAGACTCCTGGCCCAGTCAAGATGACAGAAGAAAAGAAATCTTGCTTCTCCTTATCTGGTCTAGAGCAAGTCTTCCTGAGTTGGACAAAGTTTAAAGAATTCACATTCTTAACTCCTCCAAGCCACCCCCTCAGAGCACAGAGACTTGCCCAGAAAGCAGCTCAAAGCCTCCAGCCAGCTGCTGGGCTGAAGCAGCCAGGGGAGGGGCGTGTACAACATTCCAGGCTGCGGAAAAGTTAAAGTGACAGGATCTTGCACTTTGTGCTCAGAGCTTGGAAAATCAGTCTGAAATGAAACCCTTATAACTGCCTCCCGTTGTCTAGACTTTCCCCCCTATTAATCTACTAACAATTAATAATTGAGTATTAGTTTCCAACTTATAAAATCATTATTACTAGCAACGCAAGCACATCAAGATATGACTCCTCCTTTAGGCCTTCCCACATGCACCCTTCAACTCGTCTCAAGTAATTACAAAGGCCTTAATGGGAATTGGAAGAAAAAACAAGATACGATACAGTATTTTTGCTACCTTTGAATATGGAAGAATAAACCCACACCAAGGAATCTGGGCCATCTGTAAGTGAAGAATTAGGCAAAGTGTCTAGAAGGAACTCAGCACTGAAGACACTTTGATTTTATTCTGGTGAGACTCATTTCTGACTTATCATCTGTACACTTTAAAATAATAAACTGCCTTTATTAAGCTACTAAGCTTGTGGTAATTTATACAGTGGAAATAGGAAACTGATAAATATTTGGACACAGTTTCATTCAAACATTTCTAAATCCCACTCTATCAAAATGCTTGAAGCCACCCTATTTGATTTTCTCTCTGTATATTAAGTCAAAAAAATAATAAAATGTATTAACAGTTTTGAGCCATTGCAAATGAATCGATTGCTTATTAGCTACATCTTACATTTACAAACACGTACATTCAGTGCACTTTTTTTAATCCATGAAATTTTAGTCTTTTTATTTATATTTTAGACACTTGGGGTGAATAATCTTTTTTACATAAAGATCACGATTCTAGGTGAAGTTATACAAAGACTTAGAGTTTATTAAGATGTAAACTTTCCTTGTGTTTCATAAGGACTTACACTCGGGTATTGTTCCTTGACATTTCATGCCTCAATTTATGTAGTTCTTACAACAATGTTCTATATTTATTTATACCTCTGTTGCTTTAAAGAAGATCCTGCACTACATTGCCAACTACTTAACCCAGGTCATGCAACTAAAAAGTGATGTAGTTAAAATTAAAATCCATGCAGTCAGATTTAGAGCCTGATACTGTATATCAAGCAGTTACCGTGATGATACTGTGCAGCGAACTCACTCAGAGGCTCAGGGGCAACCAACACCAAATGTTCATTACCTTTCTTCTTGTTTAATCTCTAGGTTGGCCATAATTGGCTCATCTCTACTGGACTTACTTGATCTTAGGCTCAAGGTTTCGAATCAGATTTGAGTCAAGTTTATAGTTCTTCATTCTGGCAACTAGCAATAATCTAGGGAAAATTCTTTCCAGAGAAAGTGGTAGAAGCCCAGGTGACTGAGCCAAACAACACAAACACATTTTAAAACCTCTGTTTATAGGTGTATCACAGCTATTAACATTTTATTGTCCAAGCAAGTTACATGGTCAATGGGTGATAGTATATAGCATGTTATTCCTGTTCTACTAACAGCTACTATGAAGCCAAAAATCACACACACACACACACCGATGTATAGTACATGGCAGAGAGACAGTGAAAGATTGAAAACAATTATTAAATGTATAACATATTCCATCCTGTCAACTCTATTTCTACGTTAATCATTTTGACTTTGTGCTTTTCTGTATGGTTCAATAAGTTTTAAAAAATTTTGTTTAACTTACAAAAGAAAGAGTTTTACACTAAACACTTAAAACAACCCAACATTGTTCATATGCAAGTCTGAAAGGAGTAAAAAGGCTCTAAAGTGTTTTATTGTTAGAATTCTCAAAGGAATAAGATAGAAGCAATTGATCTTTTTCTTACGCGACTCCACTGGGCCAGAAGAAAACGATCCTTTATTCCTGTCTCCTCTCGCCCCTAAATAAAAGTTGTGTGCTGATAAAAATTGACTTTTCTTATCTACTGAGATTTGTATATTTACTTCATTGTATATTCAGTTCTCTTCAATGATTTGTTTTTACCATCCACGGTATGATAACAAGATATCTGTTCAGTAAATATTCTCAATCAATGACTTAACATTTATTTGTGTTATATGTGATGTTTTAATAAACATGCAGGCTTAGAAGACTCAGGAAAGTAGTGTTCTTTTTGTTACCTTAGATTGAAAATTAAGCATCATAGCTTCTATTTTTTAATTTAATTCACTCTCTAGGTTTTTTACGGGAATAGTGATATTAAGTGTGACATATATGTACAGAAAAAAGGTGTTTCACACATTTAGGTCATGAGCAAAAATATAGGCCCCTTAGGAAAACACTCGACGTGACAGTTTGAAAGCTCTACTTGTTGTTTATTCTAAAAACTCTCTGAGAGAGGTGGTGGCCTTGTTCATAGTAAACTCTTGTGGGAGTTACGATAGACACCCTAAATGGTCGGTGGGGTAGCTGTTTGAGTCTATTTTTTTCCAATGATCCTTTTTTAGACACTAGAACTACAATAGGTAGAGTTCTTTTTAGCTTATGTTAAAGTTCTTAAAATTACTTTATGTTGGCTGATTCTATATATAGTATGAGAACAAATGTTATTCTTTACAAATTGCAGTAGAGATGGCATGTAGTGCTGGAGTATAGTCAAATTGATTTTGTCTAAACTTTAGTTTTCCTAACTGAATTATAATTTTCATTCAAAAATAGCTTTGATATTCATAATAAACAAGACTTGCAAATCTTGGCTGGAGGTGGTGGCTCACGTCTATAATCCTAGCACTCTGAGAGGCCAAGATGGGAGGATTGATTAAACTCTGGAGTTGGACACCAGCCTAAGCAAGAGCAAGGCCCTGGTTGTAGCAAAAATAGAAGAACATAAGCAGGTATTGTGGTGGTGGGCACCTGAAGTCCCAACTACTCAGGAGCCTGAGCCAGGATGATTGCTTGAACCCCAGAGTTGGAGGTTGCCGTGAGCTGGGTTGACTCCACCACATCCTAGCCTGGGCAGCAGAGCAGGACTTGGTCTCAAAAAACAAAAACAAAAACAAAGGCTTACGAATCTTATGTGTGTGAATGTAATGGTGACAATGGTGGGAGCAGTAGAAAGTGATATTTTAAGTAGAGAAAATCCTAGAAAATCTAGTATAAATGATTATAGAACTTCTATCTAGTCCATTATATTTAGTTTATTCATGGAATTAAGTTGTCCAAAAAATATAATTGTAAAAGTTTAAAATAATCTGGAAATATATGTATACACACTCAATTCTCTGTATGTTGTCTGGGGTTGTATAAATTATACATTGAGGTAGACTCCATCATATGTTTTTATCTTTTCTTTTATTTTTTTTAAGCAGAGAAAATGATGGCATGAAGAAGTGAGAGTCCCTAGGGTAAAAGATTATCAATATTGAATCTGATCTTAAGGTGAAGCTACCTGTGTTCTTCAAATTTTAATATTTATACACTGTACAATGTTGACTAATCAAAAAATAACACACAAGTGAAATTGCAAAAAATTGTCATTCACATCTAATGTTTTGTCAGTGTTACTTGTAATGTTTTGAGGAAACCAAATTATAATCAGTTGATTTCAACAGCTCTTTTCAAACTAAAGACTTCATGACAGCTTTCCCATCTTAGAACACATGCTAAAGAACATTGACCATTTTTTACCCCAAGGTAGCAGGTTCTATAAATAAGATTGATCCATCACCCAAATATGATTTCATTATTATTAGCGAAGTTGTTAAGGTAGTAAGTTTTATTGTTCTATAAATAATACGTTTACATTTATTTTTAAAAATTCCTTTAAATTCTTAAATCACTGAATATTTTCTGGAAATATTTGATAAGTTTTAGTGTGTATGATTTATTTTGTATAATACATTAACACCAAATTAAAGAATATTGCTATGACATGCCTATCTTTGAATTGTAAATGGAAAATTATTTAATAGAATAATATCATATGAAAAGTTAAAATCTGAAACTATAAAAACTAATAGAATAGAATATGGCAAAAAAAGCTTCTTGAGAGTGATTGGAAAGATTCTTCTGGACATGGCCTCAAAAGTACAGGTAACAAAGCAATATTAAATAATTGTGATTGCACCCAATTAAAAAGCATCTGAATAGCAATGGAAATAATCAGCACAGTATAAAGAGACAACCTATGGAATGACAGAAAATATCAAATGATTCTATAGCAAAAAACAACCTAATTAACAAATGCAAATAAAATTGTATTTTGATAGGAATATCACTGAATCGATATTGCTTTAGGCCGGATGTGGTGTTTTGCCATTTATTTTTTTTTTGCATGTCATTTAGAATTTCTTTCATCAGTGCTTTATTGCTTTTCCTTTTACAGCTCTTTTAACACCTTAGTTAAATTTGTTTTATTTTATTTTGCAACTATCATAAATGTGATTGAGTCTTGATTTGGTTCTCAATTTAGTCACTATTGGTAAGAGGAAATGCTAGTGGTTTTTGTATGTTGATTTTAGAGGCATCACATTTCCTGATTTCAAATTACACTATAATCTATAATCAAAACAGCATGGTACTGGTTTAAAAGTGGACATACAGATCAATAGAACAGAGAACCCAGAAATAAAGTAATATTAAGTGATATGCCTATATCCAGCTGATCTCCAACAAAGTGACAAAAACTTACAATGGAGAAAGACTACCTTGTTCAGTAAATGGAACTGGAAAAATTGGATAACTGTATGAAAAATAATGAAATTGAATCCCTATCTTTCACCGAATATAAAAATTAATTCACACTAGATTGAAGACTTACATGTAAGACCTGCAATTGCAAAAATTGCTATCAGAAAACCTATAGAAAACTCTTCTGGGCATTGGTTTAGGCAAAGAATTTATGACCAAGACCCCGAAAAGCAAACGCAAAAAATAAAAAATCAAAAAACACAAAGATAGATAGAATTCTTATAATTTAGCTATAAAAATAATGAAATAAAGAATGAAATAATGTCTTAATAATTTGATGTTTTTCTCCTACGTAACTTACCAATAGAAAATCACATACCACATATAAGTGAGAGCTAAGCTATGGGCACACATGATAATAAAGAGTAGAATAACAATAGATGTTGAAGACACCACAGGTAAAAGGTTGGGGGAGGTGAGGGATGAAAATCTATCTATTGGGTACAATGTATACTATTTGGGTGATGGGAACCCTAAAAGCCCAGACCTCACCACTATACAATATTTTAAACTATGTGACAAAATTATACTTGTATCTTCTAAATATATTGAACTTAAAAAAAAATGGGTAAATGACTTGAAAAGACACTTTCCAAAAGAAAACCTTCGATGACCCGTGGATGAAAAAAATCAACCCTAATCAACAATGGCTTTTATTTAAAAAACACAAGATAACAAGTGTTGGTGAGTATGTGGAGAAAAAGGAACTTCCCACACAGAAAATAAATTACTAGTTATATGAAAAATGGCATGGAGGTTTCTTAAAAATATGAAAATAGAACTACCATATTATCCAGCATTTTCTCTCCCACATATATCCAAAGAAAATGAAATCAGCATGTAGAAAGAATATTTCCATGTTTATTGCAGCACTGTTCACAACAGCCAAGATAAGTAATCAACCTAAGGGCCTATCAGTAGACAAAGAAAATGTGGTATGTACACACAATGGAATACTATTCAGGCTTACAAAGGGAACATTCTGACATTTGAGACAACACATTATTCAAACAGTTAATAAAAATGTACTGTGCACTTGAAAATTGCTAAGAGTAGATTTTAAAAGCTAGTATGACAAACGTGGTAAATATATGAGGTGACAGATGCTTATTAGCATAATCTAATCATTCCACAGAGTATGTGTACATAAAAATATCACACCATATAAAATTAAAAAGTAAAAGTAAATAAGCATAACATTATAATGTAAAACAAAAAAGTAAACAAAGATAAACATCCCGTAGGTAAAGACACTTTTTATGTTAAAAGTTATGAGATGTAAACAAACTGTAAAAATTATAAATCGGGTATCTCTCAATTTTTAGATCCTTCAAGATATTTCTAAGTGAAACGATTCTGTTAAAAACTGCAGTCTTCCAAATTTGTTTTGCCCTGTTTACCAGGTTAAACTCCAGGATTCACCCTACTGTCTCTCCCCACTGTGCAAACTGCAATGATTCCTCTGAGAGGGATGCGGTTCCCACTGAGTGAGCTGCTGTCAGTCTCTTGAAGACCATTCAAAACAGCTGACTCAACTACAGAAACACTGCCATAGAAGATTTCTTACTTTGATTGCTGAAACTTGGAGGAATTTTGATCCATCCCCTAGTTTGTGCTCTTGAAACACTTGTTTGCTATAGATTTTTATTTAGAATCTGAGACCTCCCTAAACAAACAAAGACAGACACCAGACTGGACTGATCAGTCAGTAGCTTTATTTTTACTGCAATCTTTAATTTGAAAATGGTTCCCTTATTTGTTTACTTACTCTTTGATGTGATATTTTAAAGTTAGTTTTCATTTGTACATCTAACTGTTTCATTTAACTGCTTTATTAAATTATCTTAATTTTGTGTGAGATACTTACATGTAGTTCTTGCTGTCTGGATTGTTTATGGAGAGCATTGATGGAGGGCAATGCAGTTATAGCTTTGCTAAGCGTCAGGGGAAGGGAGACGGGGGTGGTGTTGCAGAAACAGGGCAACTCTGACATGTGAGTAATATATGATTTGCATCCAATTGTAAATACTTTCTGCTTCCTTCCTTTGGTTCATATCACCAAGCTAATCTGACATCTTTAAGTAGCCCTACTACTCCAATTTTAAAATAAGCACAGCTGTTTACAATTTTCTTTTTCTTTTTTTAAATATTTATTTATTTATTTATTTTTACATATGCATGTTAATTAGGTTACCACTCTTGCCTTCACAGAATTTAAAAGGCTTAAAATTTTTAACAATAACAATGTTTAAGAAAGGACAAGAAACAAATCCACGTAAAGAATGAACAAAGATAAATACATTCAGAAAAGAAAACAGACAATTACTGCATTGAAATATGAAGCAATATTAGTAATAATAATGCTGATGCAGGACAAGGTGGCCCTACAACAGCCACCTTGGCCCTGGCGGTGCTGATGCTGTGGCGGATGGAGGAACCAGCTTGCAGAAGGGCCGAAACCAGTGTGGAAGACACTGGCACCTTGCTGTCTCCTTCCCCTGCTCTTCTGGCTGGTACATTTCAGATGGTGCCTTGCTGTCTCCTTCTCCTGCAGGTCTGACTGGCCAATGTTATGTCAGTTTCCAGGGCCTGGGTCTTCACTGGACAGCTGGCTGTAACTGAGGAAGATCCACCCTAAGAAGTTCTAGCAAAATAACCCCCTGGGACTACATAAACCCCTGAGCAGAGAGCACCTCAGCTGGACCTCAGAGAGGGAGCAGGAGAGCTTGTTCCTCTCCTGGGTCCTCTCTGCCTGGAGGCTTGGTTTTTCCTGTACTTGTAATTCTTCTTTCCTGTAAATAAATCCCGACTTACCACTACTCTTGTGGTCCATGGATTCCTTCTTTGAATTACCAAGACCAAGAACCTAAAATTCTGGTATCAATGCCAAGAAAGTGACGTTCACATTGTCAAATGAGACAGTATAGAGTGCTTTGACTGTGAGGCTCAGTATGAAGTCATCAGTTAATGTCTTATTTTTTTTTCTAAGTCTAAAAAAATAGACAAGTAATATTATATAAATAAAAGTAAAGCAGAGCTTCAAAAAACATATCATGCCAAATCGTATAGACAATAGAAAAAGAAGAAATGTTTCAAAATCATTCAACTTGATCTGGATACACCTGATATTAAAACTGGAGAAAATATATTATTATAAAGGGAAATTATAAACACATTTAACTTATAAGTGAGGATACAATATGCTAAACAACGTATCATTAAGTTGAATTAAAAACTAATGTTTAAGTAATGTACTTTTTAAAGTAAATATTTTAAATTTAAATTTAAAAATATTTTAAAATAAAAATAGTTTTTAATGAGTTCTTTAAATTACTACTCCAGCTTTTTTCTTATTGGAAAAATTTAAAATCAACCATTCATAATTTGACCAAAATTTTGAAGGAAGATATTTTATAAATGTGAACAGACATGTGGGACAGAACCCTATTTTTTGTAGAGGATCTTAATTTGTCACAATTTTCTTTTAAATTTATTAATCCTGTTTCAAAACCACTGATAGTGCCAAAGATAGCTTATCACATCAAAGTGATTTAGAAATATAAATTTAGTATCAAATAAGTGTTTCTCAAAAAGATTATTAGCACCGGTTGTTTTTTATCCCTAAATGTATTCCACATGACTTTTAAAAACCTTAGTACTGCTTATATCATGCAACTCTTTCATGTAAACAATTTTATGACTGGGGTAGGGCACAGCTCCTCAGAAGATACTGTTGCAATTATTCCAGTCTGAATGATTCTTCAAAAAAACATGAGAAAAACAACCACACATTTGCTTTTGAAATACCATACTTCAATGGTTTATAAGGCAACCTAACATGGCCTTTGAGATCTCTTTTATAGAAACCTTTTGCTAGCATAATCACTACTACTATGTCTGAAAAATACTTTGTGAACTAATAATTCTCTGCTCATTTAAAAAAAAAAGAGCAGGGCTTAAATCTAGGTAACCAAATGAAAAATAATTTATATAAGTAAATTATAAAGCAATAGCCAAGCACCTAATAATATACAAGAACAGGGTGTATGACTTTATGCATTTATTTATTGAATGAACATATCCCACACCTGCGCTATACTGGGTACACTTCTGAGTGTTGGGGGTAGAATAGTGAACAAGACTGAATAGCTTCTGACTATGTTGGGAGAAAGAGACAGTACATCAGGAATCCTACGGATTTCAGTGAAAAGTACTAGGAAGGGAATATTAGGAAAGTAATACAGATTGGTATTTTGAATGGGGATTATTCAGGCCTACCTCAGGAAGGGATATTTGTGCATGGAATTAGCCTAGAAAGTGAACCAAATATGGAAAGAGCTAAGTAAAGAGAATTCTAGGTAGATGAAATAAAACATCAAAAGGTGCAGAAAATGTCCCTAAAAAGAGTAAGAAGTCAGGTGACTTTTTTATTTAGAAAATTTAGGGGGTACAGGCATTTTTGTGTGTGTGTGTGTGACTTGGACGAATCCGATTATGTTGATGGGGCTTTCTGTGCACAATCACCGACACTGAAGTCTACAGGTAGGTTCTCACCCCTCACCTGCCTCCCCCCACCTGCCTTCCACCCTCCTCTTTTTCGATAAGCTAAATGTGCAATATATTAATATTTTGAAAAGAATTTGGAAAGATTAGTAAGAGCCAGAGTGGGCACACATGTTTGTGTGTGTACAGGCATGTGTATGAAGGGTCTTTTTTTATAATATATATTTTTACAAAGAATAGTTTTATTAAAGTTCAATAAATATTGATAACTTTAGTTTTTCTATTATGTACAAATCACTATTTCTCTACATAAATAATACAATGATAGAACTAACATTTTATCACTCCAGGAATAATAATTAAAATGATACATATTAGCTTATAGATAGATTTCTAAATTATTCATATTTTAATTATTTATTCTTCATGAAAATGGGCAATGAGGCTCAGCGCCTGTAGCACAGTGGTTAGGTTATGGCACCGGCCACATGCATCGAAGCTGGTGGGTTCACATCGGCCTAGGCCAGCTAAACAATAATGACAACTGCAACAACAACAAAAATAGCCAGGCATTGTGGTAGGTGCCTGTAGGCCCAGCTACTTGGGAGGCTGAGGCAAGAGACTCACTTAAGCCCAAGAGTTTGAGGTTGCTGTGAGCTGTGATGCTGTGGATACTGGCCGTGGTACTCTACCAAGGACAACTTAGTGAGACTCTGTATCAAAAAAAAAAAAAAAGAAAGAAAAGAAAATGGGTAATGGAAAAGAAAATCATGATAGGTATTATCAGAATAGTTATTACCATTGCCCATTTACACATAAGAAAAAGAGCACACAATAACTCTCCAAGAGTTACCAAAGAGAAAATTTGATCCAGCCTGTCTTGATCCAATATTTCTGCTCATTCTTATTTTTCTTCTGTTTCTCTCTATCCCCTCCCTATTTTTTTTTTGAAAATAAATATGGAAAAGCATGCAGAAACTACTGAGGAATATTTCAAGTCTTAGTAAAATTAATACCTATAGCAAATACCAACCAATAAATAGCATATTACTATTATGATAAAATTCCACCTAGCTTCTTTTCTAAAAATATTCTCCCTCTTGCCCAGGAAAATCATTAACCAAAATTTTATTTATCTCTTTATGTTTTATAGGGGTACAGTATGTGTATATATCTTTACTAATTTCAAAATTTGATATGGTTGATTATTTATATAATTTTTCATGTGTACTCTTTTATGACTTGATTTTTTCATTAAATAATTTTTTAAGTTAATACTTGTTGATAAATATGATGACAGTTCATACATTTTCACTGTTGAGTAGTAATTATATGAATCTGTAAATACTTATTTGTACATTCAAATGTCAGTAAATATTTGAGTCCTTTATATTGTTTTGTTTCTTAAAAATATGCTGCTATATATATTGTTGTAAAAATCTACTGGTACAGATATGTAAGGATATTTCAAGGAATAAAATTGCATGTGTTTAACTTCACTTGGTCTTCACTGTTTTAAAAAGTGTTTATTTCAATTTATACTCCACCAAAAGAACGTGTTCTATGCTTTACCAATACTAAGCATTTTTCCACATTGTTTATGCTATTGTTTACTTTTTTCAATCTGGTACATATGAAATGGGATTCAATTGTGTATTTAATATGTATTTTTATATTAATAATGATATTGAAAATAAAATATATTTATCATCTATTTTTATTTGGTTTTCTGAGATACAAGTGTACTTGAATTTACCTAAGTATTTTTTTTGTTGTTGTTTTTATAGAGACAGACACTCACTTTTTCGCCCTCGGTAGAGTACTATGGAGTCAGAGCTCACAGCAACCTCCAACTCCTGGGCTTAGGCGATTCTCTTGCCTCAGTCTCCCGAGTAGCTGGGACTACAGGTGCATGTCACAACTCCCAGCTGTATTTTTGTTGCAATTTGGCCGGAGCCGGGTTTGAACCGGCCGGCGCCGTACCCACTGAGCCACAGGTGCCGCCCTTTATCTAAGTATTTTTGCACTGTTTGTGTTTCTCTTAGCAATGGATAGCGATCCGTGATGTATTTTGATCACTGAAACATTTTGGCTATTTGTGAAGTGAATATTTTCTGCCAATTTATGTCCTCTGTTTGTTTTAAATTTCAGATTAATATGAGGGTACAAATGTTCAGGTTACATTGTTTTAAATTCTTTAGTAAAGTTCAAGTTGTAGTTGAGCCCTTCCACCAGAGGGCGCGCTGAACCCTCGCATCGTGCACCGTAGGTGTGACCCTGTAAGTTGCCATCCATCACCCCACCAATCATGCTCCCTTCTCCCTCCTTCGCCCTCCCTGTCGCTATGCTACAATTGTTTTTTCTTTCATGTGAACATATAGTTGTTCATATATTTGTTTCCTATTAGTATTGCGTACCTTGGATATTTTCTTTTTCCATTCTTGAGATACTTTATTAAACAGAATGTGTTTCAACTCCATCCAGGTAAACACAACGCCTCATCTTTTCTTATGCCGGAATAATACTCCATGCTATACATGCACCACAGTTTTTTAATCCATTCACGGGTTAATGGGTACTTAGGTTGCTTTTATCTCTTGTCAATTGTTCATTGAGCTGCAATAAATATTCTGGTGAAAATGTTCTTGTAGTAAAATGACTTTTCTTCTTCTGTGTAGATACTTAGCAATGGGATTGTGGGATCAAGAGGAAGGTTGACATTTAGTTCTTTCAGAATTCTCCATACTTGATTTCCTAGAGGTTGGATTAGCTTGCAGTCCTACCAGTAGTGCAAAAGTGTTCCCTTCTCTCCATATCCAAGTCAGCATCTGCATATTTGGGACTTTGTGATGTGGGCTAATCTCACTGGAGTGAGGTGACATCTCAGAGTGATTGTGATTTGCATCTCCCTGATAATTAGGGATGATGAGCATTTTCTCGGGTATTCGTTGGCCTTTTGTCATCTTCAGAGAAGTTTCTGTTTAAGTCTCTTGCCCCCTTATAAATGGGGCTGTTTGCTCCTTGTTGATTAAGTTCTCTGTAGATTCTAATTATCACCCCTTGGTATGTTCTATTAATGAAGTAAAGATGTTTTTGATTTAAATACAGTCAAATTTATCAGTAATTACTTTTTGATCTGTACACTAAGGGTTTAAAGACCTTTTTTAGAGAGAACTCTTAGGTTCAGAACAAAAGAGGAAGTTAAGGAGATTTCCCACATACTCCTTACTTCAACATATAAGGTACACATATATTTCCATTTTCAACCTTCCCTCCAAAGCATTGTTAAAACTGAGGTGCTAACATTGACACATCATAATCATCCAAAGCCCATAGTTTATGTTAGGAGTCACTCTAGGTGCTGTATATTTTACAAATTTGGACAAATATAGAATGATGTCTGTCCAGCACTCGTCATGGTACCACACAGAGCATGCTCACTATTGCTATGCTCAGCCTGTTTGTCAATCTGTATGCACTAAACTCTTGCCGTGACTGATCTTTTTATTTTCATTGTAGTTTTACTTTTTCCAGAATTCCATCTAGTAGAAACTATACAGTATGAGGTCTTTTCAGATTGGCTTCTTTCTCCTAGTAATGTGAGAAAGTTTCCTCCATGTCTTTTCATGACATGACATCTTCCCTTATTTTAGCACTGAATTAGTCCACGGGCAGACCCACCACAGCTTCTTTTTCCATTCACATATGGAAGGAACCTTGGTTGTTTCCAATCTTTGGCAATTATGAATAAACATGCTGTAAACGTGTGTGTGTGTGTGTGTATTTTTATGTGGATATAAGTTTTCAGTTCCCTTGGGTAAAAAAGTAAGGGGTATGATTGCTAGATTATATGGTTAGAGTATGTTTAGTTCTCTAAACCAACAAGCTTTTTTCTGAAGTGGCTATGCCAGTTTTCCCTCCCACCACCAATGAATAGGAGTTTCTGTTACTCCACATGTTTGCCAGCCTTACCTTATCAGTGTCCCAGAACTTGGTCTTTCTAACTGGTATGTAAAGGCATCTCATAGTTTTAATTTGCCTTTTTCTTGATGATTATGTGATGTGGAGCATCTTTTCATGTGCTTATTTGCTGTCTGGTGAGGTCCTTGCCCCATTTTTAATGGTGTTGTTTCTTATTGTGAAGCATCAAGAGTGTCTTATACATTTTGAACACACACCTTTATTATATGTCCTTTGCAAATATTTTCTCCCATTCTGGGTCTCAGCTCTTCATTCTTCTAACAGTATCTTTCACTTGGGAGACCTTTTTAACTTTAATGAAATACAATTTACCAATTTTTTTTCTTTTGTGGATTATGCTTTTGTTGTTATATCTCAGATGTTACCACCAAACCAAACCCAAGGAAAATTACCTGAATTTTCTCCCATGTTATACAGTATATTCTAGGAGAGTAATAGTTTAGTGTTTTACATTTTGGCCTGTGATCCATTTGAAGTAAATTTTTTGAAGGTGTCAGGCCTGCTTCTTCTAGTTGTTTTTTGTTTGTTTGTATTTTTGTTCATTTTTGACATTTGGATATTTTTTTGTTTCAGCATCATTTGTTGAACAAATTCTCCTTTCTGCATTCAATTGCCTTCTAATCCATTGCCAAAGATCTGGTAGCTAAATTTATATGTCTCTATTCTATTTCATTCATCTATTGCTGTTTTTTTTTTTTTAACCACTACCATACTGTCTTGATAACCATAGCTTTATAATAAATTTAGAAGTTGGTTAGTGTCAGTCTTCCAAAATTGTTCACCCTCTTCAACATTGTGTTGGCTATTCTGGGTGTTTTGCCTTTTCGTATTTATTTTAAAATCAGTTCTCAATATCCACAAAATAACTTGCAGGGGTGATTAGGATTATGTTAAATCTACTGAGCAATTTGGGGAGAAGTGACAGCCTGGCAATGTCAAGTCTTCCTATTCTGTCTAGAACATGCACCATCTCTCTATTTAGTTGATTTTCTTCATAAATGTTTTAAAGTTTTTTTCCACATAGATATTGTGGATACTTTGTTAGATTTATACCTAAGTATTTCATTTTGAGGGCTGTTAAAGTAAATGATATTGCATTTTTAATTAGAAATTTTACTTGCTCATTGCTGGTATAAATGAAAGTGATTCACTTCTGTGTATTAAGCTTGCAAGTTTTCATGTACTTTTATTGATTCTTTTGGGTTTTCAACATAGATAATCATTTCATCAGTAAACAAAGACAGTTTTATTTCTTCCTTTTCCTGCGGAAGACTCTTGTCTTTGAATTGACTCCTTTATCATGTAATGCCCTTCTTTATCTGTGATAACATTCCTCGATTTGAAATATGCTCTTCTGAAATTAATATTGCTTATTCTTCTTTCTTGTGTTATTGTTAGCACTGTGTATTTTCATCTATCCATTTACTTTTAATATATTGGTATATTTCTTTATATTGAGAGTGGGTTTCTTGTATAGCTATCTAATTGACTCTTGTTTTTGATTCACTCTGATACTCTGTCTTTAATTGGTGCATTTGGATCCTTGAGGGCAATGACAGGTCTGACTCTGAGTGCGGGGGACAAAAGGATTTTTTTCTAGCACAAGTTTTCAGAATATAAAAATCCACATTTAAAGAATCAATAATAGTATGTATAGCTGCTTACACATTTAAATTTCTTGCTTACTATTTAATTCTTCAGATTTCTGTTACACTAAATTGCTCTTAGGAAGTTTGCCTCAAGAAAACTTTCAGCCATAAATGAAATAAGAATATATAAAATAATCATAATCCAAGCTATTTATATACATGCATATACATTTGTTAGTCTATATGTATAGGTCAATTCAGGAAAATGCAAAGTATGTGATTTTTTTTGAATTGAGAAACAAAGCTATGATTTATTTATAAACCTGAAGAAATGAAATTGCTAATTTCTAGTTCAACAATAATTTTTAAAATATTTTTAATATTGTTAGAATTAGTTGTTTGAAACCACAGAATTAAAACCACAGAAACATGTAAATTATATGTATTAATTATAGTATTGGAATCTAGATTTGATAGTCATTTAAATTTACTTCAATAAAGTTTTTTCATATCCTCTCTTTAGATATGGATAAAAAAACTTAGCTTTTAAAATTGCGAAACTGCAATACTAGAAATATTATGTATACACTGAATTTAAATGCTGCCTATAACCTCATTGTGGTATTCACACTTCAAATTCCCCTGTCTGTAGCCTCCTTAACTACATGTACAGTCAAAACAAAGATGTAATCAAGAGGTGTCTTCTCGTAACCATCAGTTCAGCCCAAGTGCAATTCACATTGACCCTCAGTTTGTTCTGTCAATGCTCATTGACCTCATCTCTGTGTTAATGTGCTATTTTAATATTGCTAATGTCCTATAATGTAAAATTTATAATTTGTTCTGAGAGTTTCACATAGTCATATATTTCTTTGATCCAAGAATTCCCAGTTCAAGTAAATACAATCTGTTTGTCAAACTATGCAAGGAAATAACCTAGACTCAATCAAGTTCTCTAAAGGGGAAAAAAAGCAAAGATAATCTTCTGCCAGACAAGAAGAAAATGGTCATGTTTATGTCAAGAGAAATTTTCATCCTTATAGTAGAGAATGAGTTGCATATTATTTGCCTGAGCATCACTTTTACTCATTGTATAACAAATAGGAATATGTGAAAATCTAAACATAACAAGAGCCTTCCTTAGGAATGAGAGTTAGTAGTTAGATTGAAATAAAAAAGGTATTTCATTTTGAGGAAAGGATACTTCATTTGTTCTAGCACCTGAGAAGAGACCCTGCTGATCTGGTGCAAGAAGACAGAATCTCTCTGGAAACTATACGAATTCTTTTTTTATTGTTTGAGACAGAGTCTTGCTCTGTCACTCTAGACAGAGTGCTGTGCCATCATCATAGCTCACAGCAACCTCAAGTGCTTGGGCTAAAGTGATCCTCCCACCTCAGCTTTTCTTTTTTCTTTCCTTTTTTTTAAATCTGGAACTAGTATAAATGGAAGAATGACAAGATTTTAGAAGTGTATTTTTTCTCAACTCAATTAATATTTGTATTTTGGCTAGGGTTGGATAAATATTGAATAATTTTTAACAAAGCTAGATTTTGTGATGATTTATCTGAACAAACTGTATGGATGTGCTTATACAAATCTGAAGTTACATAATAAAGTGCTGATTTGGGCAAAAGTTGCTTGGGATGTAAGTGAGGGAATAATTTCTATGAATGCATATAGATTACATACAAACAGAGGAAAGAGTGAAGTGGTATTTACTGAGCAGCTACTATATGCCAATGTTTTGCTAATCTTTACATACTTTATTAAATCAATTTTTTATAAAATTCATCTTAGTAGGTATTATTGTGTCTATTTTAAATATTAGGAAATTGAGATAGGATATTTGTTTTAGGGCCAAGTAGACCAGCTGTGGAGTATGATCATTGGTTTAATATGCGAATTTGCCTAGGGCATAGCCCCCAGCAATTTTGTCAAATCACCATATTAATTTATGTGTTGCTATAAAGGTATTTTGTAGATGTAGTTAACATCTACAGCCAGCTAAATTTTAGTAAACATCACTCTCTTTAACATAGGTGGGCCTCATCCAATCAGTTGAAAGGACTTAAGAGCAAAACCGGGGATTTTCAAGGAACAACAAAAAAAAACAACTTCTGCATCAAAACTGCATCATAGCTCCCGTTAGAAAGTTTCCAGCCTCACACAAAAACTTAAATTTCACCTCAAAAAAAATCACAAGACAAAAGAGAAAGCAATTTCACTGTTATAAAATAAGGTATTTCATGCAAAGTATTAACTCTGCCCCCCCTCTAAAGCCCAACCTCTCAACAACAAAAAACTATCTGGGAATACTGCTATGCTAACATATTAATCACAGTATAATCATTCACAGGAAAACAGTAATTAAGCAATGAATTAAATTGAATAACAAAGTTCAAACTGTCATAAACTCATAGACCACAATTATTTTACAAAACAAGCAATTCCAGAAATCTTATAAACAATAAAAAAAGAAATATTTTAATATCATTCTACTTTATCTGGATACACCTGATATTGAACGTGGAGAAAATGTATTGTTATAAAGAGAAATTACAAACATGTTTCACTTACAGAGGAGGATGCAAAATCCTAAGCAACATATTGACAAGTCGAATTAAAAAATTAATATTTAAGTAATGTACTTTAGTCAAAATTGAATCCAATTTATATGAAAGTTAGTCATTATTTTTTCTTCTCTTTTTTTTTTTTTGTTTTCTTTCCCTCATCTCCTCCCTCCTTCTCTGTCTGCTCTCTCCTTCCCCCATTCCCCACTGTGTCATTGATTGTCATTAATTTTCCTCAAATCAAAGTTGAATACATAGGATTCATTCTTCTCCATTCCTGTGATGTTTCACTAAGAATAATGTGTTTCACCTCCATCCAAGTTACTAGAAATGCTACAAATTCTCCATTATTTTTGATAGCTGAGTAATATTCCATTGTATACATATACCATAGCTTACCAATCTACTCCTGGGTTGAAGGACATTTAGGCTATTTCCACACCTTAGCAATTGTAAATTGGGCAGTGATAAACAGCCTCATACAAATGTCTTTATAGTAAAAGTTTTTTTTTTCTTCTGTATAGATGCCCAGCAATGGGATTGCAGGATCAAACGGGAGGTCTAGGTTGAGTTCTTTGAGCTTTCTCCATACTTCCTTCCAAAAAGGTTGTATTAGTTTGCAGCCCCACCAGCAGTGTTAAAAGAGTTCCTTTCTCCCCACATCCACGCCAGCATCTGCAATCTTGAGATTTTGTGATATAGGCCATTCTCACTGGAGTTAGATGGTATCTCAGGATGGTTTTAATTTGTATTTCTCTAATAATTAAGGACGATGAGCATTTTTTCAAGTGTTTACTGGCCATTTGTTGTTTTTAGAGAAGATTCTATTCATCTCTCTTCCCCATTGATGTATGGGATTGTTGGTTTTTTTCTTGTAGATTAATTGAAGATCTGTATAGATTCTGGATATTAAACTTTTGTCAGATTCAAGATGTGCAAATATCTTTTCCCATTGGGTAGGTTATCTGTTTGCTTTGGTTGTTGTCTCCTTGGCTATACAGAAGCTTTTCAGTTTAATTAAGTAACTCATTAACTGTTTACTTACTATCTATATTTTTACAGTCATATCCATTTCCATTTATCACAGATAACTGAGAATTTATTGTCAAACTGTTTTTTCTTTCACATCTCCACGTTTCTCTTATATCCTGGCAAGATTGTCTTCAAGTTGTTTTTAAGAGGCTGTTTTAGAGACTGAATTCTAGCTAAACTGGATGTCAGGACACCTTGATTTCCATCCCTAGCATTGTTAAGCATCCCTATCTAGCAAAAAAGAAATTAAATGATTTCTATAGTTGTTTTCAAAGATATAGGCTTGTTTCTGAAGGTAAAGCAATCTCTAAACAAGTAGGTTAAGTTTGTTTCACAAGGGTGCATTAGAGTTAAATGAACCATGTAATTTTTGCTTATGGATGTTCAGTTAAAAAACAAACCTTGTTTTAAAAAACTTGGCAGGCTTAATCTTTCAAAGAACAAAGAATGTCTAAGGCATTGGTAGTGCAATGCCTTAAGGAGGTTACAATAGCTGGAATTGACACTAATCCAAATTTTAAAGTGTTCCTTCTAAAATATTTAGATTTTAAAGGAAAAGTACAGAGGTACTTGAGATCTTACTTGAACCTTAAATATGACTCAATATATATCTAATTATTTGTAAAGGACAATTTAAGGAAAAAGAAATTACCAACATCAATACCTGAAATGGTGAACCTAAAAAGTTTATTTCCCTGAGTTCTTGCTACCACTATTAAAAATTATTACCTATATCATAGTTTTTAAAGAGTGCTTTAAATATGAGACTGCCTTAAAAATTATGGATAATTTTTAGAGTTCCAAAGAGTGCTAATGTGCACTTATTTCTTTTCTTTAAAAAAAAATAAAAAATAGGCTCAGCACCTGTGGCTCAGTGGGCTAAGGCGCCAGCCACGTACACCTGAGCTGGCGGGTTCGAATCCAGCCCGGGCCTGCCAAACAATAATGACGGCTGCAACCAAAAAACAGCCGGGCATTGTGGCGGGCACCTGTAGTCCCAGCTACTTGGGAGGCAGAGGCAAGAGACTCGCTTGAGCCCAGGAATTGGAGATTGCTGTGAGCTGTGATGCCACCGCACTCTATCCAGGGTGACAGCTTGAGGCTCTGTCTCAAAAAAAAAAAAAAAAAA
>CAUYON010131462.1:0-12560 GCA_963573935.1 Arctocebus calabarensis | reverse complement strand
TTAGCCTTCCTCAGGGTGTCAAGAAGCCTCACACCGTCTCTTTGTGTCCCCAAAGGGAAGTTTCTGGGCAGATCCTGCCTGGCAGAGATGCCTGAAGTCCTCTCTCCCCAGTCTCACCGTGCCCAGCCGCAAGGAAGCTGTTACTCGTCCACCATCTTGCTGCACCTCCTCCAGCTTTTTTTTTTTTTGAGACAGAGTCTCAGTTTTTCACCCTTGGTGGAGTGCCATGGCATCACAGCTCACAGCAACCTCAAACTCTTGGGCTCAAGAAATCCTCTTGCCTCAGCTTCCTGAGTAGCTGAGACTCTGGCTCAGGCAATCCACAATCCACCTGCCGTAGCCTCCCAAGTGCTAGGATTACAGGTGTGAGCCACCATGCCAAGCCCTCGTAGTTTCTTACATAGCATAAATTCAGAAGCCCAAAGTTCTCCTCCAAATAACTCTGAGTTAATTATATTGATTTTAGTCATTTTAATTGTAGAGAACCATATTTGATCATACCTTTTCCTGAGAGTAAATGGTAGGAAAGAAGAAGCATTAGGAAGTTATACAATAAGAAAGGGTTGCCTCAAGAAAGAAGTAGAGAATAAGAAGGTGAAGTCTACTTAAATACAAATTTGCCACCTTCAAAATTTAGTCAGTTTAATGCTTTTTCAGAAAAATTACCATACTATAAAGAAATAGGGCAAGTTATCTAAAGGATTCAAGAATTAATAAAATCCCATCATTTTTCAATTAGTATTTAAATCTTGTTAATTCCACATAAGTAGCTATAGATTTTGAGTGGAATTCGGGACTTCCACATTTCTGAGGTAATGCAAGTTAATAACATCCTCGATAATGATATACTGCTATGATTTTCCTCCATGCATGCAAGTCAGACATGGAATTGTATTCCCTTCCTTGGCCTGTCCTGTATGAAAAGTCACACTTAAGAAAATTTCTAATTTTTCTTTGCTGCATTAGATTATGTCTATCTACCTTGCCTTGAGTATATTTAATAATGCATGGGATTCTTGGTTGTACAAAATAAGCAAGTTATCATGTTTTTTTCGTGATAATAGCTATTTGGGTTTTTTTTGAATTTTGATCTTCAAAGAGACTTAGGAGCTATGTATGTAATTCCTCCTTTATTGTAGACAATATCCCACTGTTCACATGAGTGGTATCCTCAATTTGAATGCAGTCGAGGCATGAGGAAAGCATGGTGGCAAGGCAATCTTTTTTGTGGTTGGCCATTTCTAATGAAAAACTTCTTACGTGGAGCCCAAATCTTCTTCTTGATGTAATTCTGCTTTTTGGCACAGGATAGTATACAGCTTTTCACTTTGCCCTTGAGCAAGTTTATGTTGTCTTTCTTTGTCCTCCAATATACACAAACACACATACACACACACACTTATGCACATCCTCATATGATCAGGATTCTCTTCATGCTGAGTATCTTCAGTAAACTCATATATGATTTCTAGGATTCCAGCCTTGATTTTTCTCTTCTAAAAGGTAATGCATCTAGGACAACCATACATTTCTAGAGATTTCCTGGATTTCCAGAGATTTTCACCTTGCAAGGTATAAATAATGACAGTAGTAATGTTATCTTTCATTCTTAATAATATTGTTTTGATGATAATTTGTAAAATTTCTGCTGTACAAATGAAAATGAATTGCAAAGCAGCATTAACCCAAGACTGACCAGTGTAGCATTCTGGAAAATTTATTGGTACTGGATTAGTAACAAGTATGTGGGCACATCTTCCACACCTTCCACACTCATTCTTTTTAGGACAGTGCACAGTGATTCATCGGAGCTCTTCATTAGACTTCAAGAGAAGGAAGAAACTCTGTCTCTCAGGTGGTGACCATTTAAGATGAGTGATTAACAAACTGCCAAATCCTTTTATGCTGTGACCAGGAGCTTGCGTACAAAAGCTATATGACCTGGAAACACAGCCTTATCCTCCTACCTTTGTGTGCTTCAACTTACTCCCACTACTTTCTCAAGGGCCTAAGGGTCCAAGCATTGCAGTTGACCATGGTTGTTTGTCTTAATCACTGGGCTATAGCCAATTTCCAAACTCTTTTTACGTGAGACTAACTTTCAGTGGATTAGTCAAATTTAACTTTACTTCTCAGTTCTTCTCCTTTCCTTCAAACTAAGAAGCAATCTCTAGGCATCATCATCTATTATTTTAACCCATGAACATTTTGTAACTAGTTGCAGCATCCTTAATGGTTGACAATGGAAGACAGCCTAATTGCACAAAAAGACAAGAAAGGATGCATTCTATCTTTCTCTTCTTGTACTGAGATATTCATCTTCTCCTGGCATTGTACGTTAGAGGTCCTGGTTCTGAGGCCTTTAGACATGGACTAAATTCCACCACTGCCTTTACTGAGTCTCAAGCTTATAAACAGCATATTAGGGGTTTCCCAGTCTCTCTAATTGTATAAGAAAATTATTTCAATAAATCTCCTTTTATATGTTTTTATATATGCTGTTGGTTCTATTTCTCTGGAGAACCCTTTCTAATACAACTGTCCTGTCCTATTCCAAGTCTTAAGGTTGAGGAATGGTGAGGAAGACATTGGGACTCTCTGATCTTTTGGTATCTGGATCCTGAAGACATACCACAACATCTTTAAATAGAGTCAATAAGAAATACTAACCTCTTATTGGACTAAATTTGCCCACAAATGCATAAATTATTAGAATGTTATTGAATATTATATTAAAAGAGGCTAGACTAGAAGCACTGATCCACATTACAAGGTGAAAAGTCTTACATAATTTTTAAAATTTAGTTTGTTATGTAGAAGATAAAGAATGAAATTAATAAGCATGGATCATTACAAGAGACTTGTCAAAATTGAATTCTGGATAGTCCCATTAAAAAAGTAAGAAATATCATTTATTACCTGACCTTAAGCAAAATCTTATATTATCATTAAGTGTAGGAGTTACACCCACAATGCAACAAGTAAAGATAAAATTTTCTGTTACACTTGATTAAAGAAGAGTAATCATATTTTTAGGAGTGAGAAGGACTTTTACAGTCAACCATTTATGCAGGCATTTCATAAGAATTATGATATTTCCGAAAAAATATTTATCCATCTTCTTTTCAAAAGTTATTTCAATTTTGTGTTGTAAGTTATATGATATAAAATCATTAGGTATTGCTTAAATCTTAGAGTAGGAAAAAGGCTCAAATTATCTCCTAGTTATTTAGAATATTAAGTATGAAATGTTCAATTTCCTCAAGCATTGTGTTTGACAGTCGGTATCTCTAACAATTCAGTTTGACACTTCTTGTTTTACTTGATACTGTGAAAGCACATCCTTGTTCTTTCAAACACATATTTTGGCTTGTGTTTATCTTTTAATTTTTATTTACAAGCAATTTTTGTGAAACCCTGGATAAGTCAAATATCCATGTTATATTCAAACATGAATTCCATCATGGAACCAATGCCGTGCAGATAGCAAAATATCAATGAAGTGTTTGGAAGGATGTGGCTAAAAAGGCTAAGGATGTTGGGTGATGCCTGTGGCTCAGTGAGCCTGTGGCTCACTGGCCCCATATGCCAGAGGTGGTGGGTTCAAACCCGGCCCCAGCCAAAAACTGCAAAAAAACAAAAAAAATGCCAAGGGATGTTGATGGTAAGAGAAGTTTCATTCTGGTGATTTCAGTCTTGAAAATGAGCCATGTGAGAGACCTGAGACCTAGGTGGATAATGATGAGCTAAAAGCTATAGTGGAAGTGAATCCATCCAAACCTATGCATGAATTAGTACCAAAGTTGACATCACTATTCCAACAATGTTAGACCATTTGAAATAAATCATTGAGGTAAAAAACCTGGAAAGAGGGGCTCTGCATGAATTAAGTAAGCATCAGAAGAGAAAACATCTGGAAGCTTGTCTATTTTGCTGTCACATCATAAAGACAAACCATTTCTGTACCGTATTGTTATGTGTGATAAAAAATGGACTTTTTTTTGATAATCACAAGTATTGGCTCCAATGGTTGGATGACGATGAAGTGCTGAAATACCGTCCAAAAGCAAATATTCATCAAAAAAAAAAAAAAGGTAATGGTGTTCGTTCAGTGATCCAGTGCTGGTATCAGCTGTTAATGCATCATGAAAACTGGTCATCAATTACAGCAGATATCTGCTGCAACCAATTGGATGAAATGGTGAGGATGTGTGAGATTAAGCAGCCAAGATTAGTCAACAGAGATAGGCCAACCCTCTTGCAAGACAAGGCTCAACCACAGGTTACACAATCAACACTGCTCAAATTACAGAAGGTAGAGTTGGAAATTCTGTTACCCCCAACATTCACCAGACATTGCCCCAAATGACTACCAATTCTTCCAGGCTTTGTGTCACTTCTTGCAAGGAAAAATATTCAATTTTCAACAAGCTGTGAAAAGTGCCTTTGTGATTTCAATGCCATGGGTTCTCCAGAATTCTTAACTGCTGGTATAAATGAACTACCTCTAAAATGGTAAAAGTATGTCAATAGTATAGGCACATACTTTGATTAAAACTGTATTGCTTCTTTTTTTAAATTAAATCATAGCTGTTTACATTAATGCAATTATGGGGTATAATGTGCTGATTTTATATACCATTTGAAATATTGTCATCAAATTAGTTAACATAACCTTCACCGCATTTACTTAGTTATTATGTTAAGACATTTTGTATTGCTTCTTGTCTGAGATATAATACAGTAAACTTTTTATACATTTCATATGTAATGATCT
Source organism: Arctocebus calabarensis (assembly GCA_963573935.1). Taxonomy (NCBI): domain Eukaryota; kingdom Metazoa; phylum Chordata; class Mammalia; order Primates; family Lorisidae; genus Arctocebus; species Arctocebus calabarensis. The sequence goes on along the minus strand of CAUYON010131462.1, from coordinate 7,783 downwards.
GTCTTGTGTAACTAAAAGATTGTTTAGAAGTTAAAGATAAACTTGAGTTCCAAGAAAAGAATTATTTTACTTCTTTCTGTTAAAAATTATAGAAATGAATGGCTTTGGTGTCAGAATATCCTGTCAACTTCTTGTACTTGAACCTATGTGTTTGTCAGTCAATGATTTAACCTTTTAAATCTTTTAACTTCCCCCAATGAGGCTAACTATGGCTTGCAGGGAATCAAATGAGACCAAACAAAAAAACAGTAATGAGACTGCTGATAACAATGATAACTAATAAAAGAAGAGCATTTATTTAGCTCTTTCATTTGATAGGTACTGTGCAAAATGTTTTAAACCTGATTAGACTTGAATTTTTAAACCAATCATGGTCTGAATATTTGTCCCTCCTGCCCCCCACCCCAATTCATATGTTGAAATCCTATTGCCCAAGGTGATGGTATTACAAGGCGAGGTTCTTTGGGAAATGATTAAGTCACCAGGGCTCTACATTCATCAGTGGGAGTAGTGTGCCCTTCTAAAAATATTTAGAGAGCTGCCTTGTTCCTTCTGCCATGTGAAGAAATGACAGAAAAGCACCAGTTATAAAGTAAGAAACAAGCCTTCACCGGACATCAAATCTGGTTTGATCTTGGACTTTTCAGCCTCCAGAACAGTGAGAAATAAATGTCTATTGTGTGTAAGCTACTCAGTTTGGGGTATATTGTTATTGCCACTCAAATGGACTAAAAATGGTAGGTGTCCTTGAAGAACAAGGGGGTTGGGAGAGCTGAAACCCCACGTGGTGGAAAATCCACGTATAATTTTCAATTCTCCCCAAATTTAATGACTAATTGCCTACTGTTGACTGGAAGTCTTACTGATAACATAGTCGATTAACATATATTTTATATTATAAGGTTATACACTATACTCTTACAATAAAGTAATCTAGAGAAAAGAAAACGTTATTAAGAAAATAAATAAGAAAAAATATATTTACTATTTGTTAAGTGAAAATGAAACATCATGAAATTTTTCGTCCTTGTCTTCCCATTGAGTAGGCTGTGGAGGAGGAGGGAGAGGAGGGATTCATCTGGCTGTATCAGAGGAGGCAGGAGAAAACCTGCATACAGGTGATCTAAGCAGTTCATACCTGTGCTGTTCCAAACTCAACTATACTTTCAAACATGTAAAAAAATTTTAGGCTCAGCGCCTGTGGCTCAATGGGCTAAGGCGCCAGCCACATACACCTGAGCTGGAGGGTTTGAATCCAGCCTGGGCCCACCAAATAACAATGACGGCTGCAACCAAAAAATGGCCGGGCTTTGTGGCGGGTGCCTGTAGTCCCAGCTACTTCGGAGGCAGAGGCAAGAGAATCGCTTCAGCCCAGGAATTGGAGGTTGCTGTGAGCTATGATGTCACAGCACTCTATCCAGGGTAACAGCCTGAGGCTCTGTCTCAAAAAAAAAAAAAAAAGAATTTTAAAAGTTTAAGGAACTGTATGATGTGATCTATTCTTAGTAATTGTATAATTTATCTGAGTAAAAAGGTTTTATATTAGGAATCTCCACCTTATTGTCATATATTTGAGAGTTCTTAACCTAGATTCAATGGGTGAACAAATTTTATGTTTACTTATAGCCATATAAGAAAAAACAGAAACACGGCATTTTAGAACAAGATTTGTGTAAAAGTCTATGTATGGTCAGAAGGTGCCAAAAATGTGTACACATTTTAAGAAAGGAAAAAGCTGTATTAAAATTGTAATACTCAAGTCATGTTTGACTTCTGCAATTATAAGAGCAGCTCAAATGTCACTTGTATTCATCTTGTATTATTGGTATATATCAAGGATTACAATTTTAATGCAGTTTTTTCCTTTCTTAAAATGTGTATACATTTTTAGCACCCTCTGTATAAATACATGCACATATTTATTTTTTCTGCCTGAGTAAAGCAGAGACCATTATTGGCCATCATATATCTATGTAGTCTCTTATATTTTCCAACATCTTAACAGTTAAAATAGGGATATGTAATCAGTTCTGGTCAATGAAACAAGAGCAGAATTAATGTGTGTCATTTCTGTGTCAAGGAAAGAGTCTGCATGTCTCCCCCATTTTTCTGTTTTTCTGTGGTCACAGCCTGGGGGGCCGTATGTTCCAGATGGCATAACAATGAGGTGGAGGAGAGCACTTGACTTGCATTGAACTTGCTTGAGTTGGATTATGTCACTGAAATGCTGGTATTCATTTGCTATCACAGCATACCCTTGCCTGTTCTGGCCAATATGGTCTGCTTTGCCTTATGGATAACTGTATCCTCCCAAGTATCTAGCATAGTGTAATAAATGAAAGACCCGCTTGGTAAGCATGTGTGCAAGTAATACACCATAAGCCCGTAACTTTATAGAGGAGGCATCTGAGGTATAGTTAGGTTAGATTTAATTGACCAAACTACTAAAGATCAAGTTCTTTCCAATCCCTGCACATCACTGCACTAACAAAAAATGATAGTGCTTATTTGGCACACCTGGATAAATGGTCATATTTGTTCAAAGATTGAGTTGACCAGCCTAAGAGTTCAGGATGCCTCAGGTCCTGTCCAGGCATGTTAAAAGCTAAAGGATCAATATTTTCACTCATGTATGCTATCTTGTTCAGAGAACTCTAGCCTAAAATCACTCTAGCCACATCGCCTAATAGGCTATTTTACCATATAGCATAGATAGTACATGGCAAAAAAGAGCAGAAAACTAATTGATTTTTCTCTGTTAGTACTGGAAAACTAATTGAGATGATTCAGATCCCAGAGAGAGCTTTTCTCCTGATAGCAATGTGTTTATTGAACTGGGCAGATCCTGAATCCTTAGTTTCATCATCTGAAAACAACATGTTAATCTCCAAATTCCCTTTTACCACAAATATTCTATACTTCTTTATGAACAAGGGGTATGTAAAGTTAGGACAAATTGAAATGACTATTTTGCAATAATATGGTAAATCTGATCAATGCAGACAGCTAAACTAGATGGTTCAATCCTTGAAGTGAGTTTTATTCAGTTTAGCTGTCTATATTCATCACATAAATTGTGATCACATCACATAAATTCTGTGTGAGAAGCCAGCAATGTGCAGCCAAGCTGTAGATTCTGAATGGACTGACCCACATTTCACATAGATCACACACTCTAAGGCTTATAAATGTAAAAGTGGTGTGTATATTAAGTCCTGTTCCCAGCAATTGGGAAAACTTGATTCAGATTCTCACAAAGGAAAATGATGTAAAACAATTAATTTAATATTAAGTTTAAAGAAACTAATAAAACACTTTAGGGCTTGCCAAAATTTATTTCATTAACATGCTTTTTTAGTTCATGATTGAGACAATAAATATCATGCTTTTGTCTTAACCATTTCTGAGATGGCAAAAGATTTTTAAATTTCAGAATATTATAGATAACAAATGTTTTGGTTACATGCATTGGTTTTATACAGTTTGAATCAGAGTTATAAGTGTGCCCCTCACCTGAATAGCGTGCCTTGGTAAATTCATACCGAATGGCTACAGTGCAATTAATAATTTAATTGTTACCATTTTAAGCACACATTCAGGATCTTTACTGCATAGGAGAAGGTTGCATGTGCCAAGTTGTAGCCTGGTTAGTTATTTTACTCAGGTATAAATCTAATGTCTATTGTTTTGTGATCTTTTCTCAAATGTTGTTAATAACTGTTATAGTTGTCATTTGGCAAGTAGACCAGGAGCATATTCCCTGACTCTAGGATATAATTAAAATGCTTATTTACTTTGAAGGATATTCAAGATGAGTAATGTTTCTCTTAATGAAATAAAAGGCATATCACCAACTGATTTTATGATCTTTAATTGAAAAATATGAATTTAGCATGCTTATTTACTCTACTGACAAGCACATACCACCTGCCCCTCAGAAATGTCATCTCCTCCTCTTGCAGTTTTCTTTCTCTCCATTAAGTGACATAAATGTCTCTCACAGATGAAACCATGCTGGTGCACTGAGAGTTAACCCAATTAAAATAGCATAGCTAAATAATAGAAAAATATTTGCTGCATATGGAGGGGAAATGGCATTTGAGAATGCATTTATTAGATTGACGAACTCAGACATCTAATGTAGTATTCTCCTGATATGCCTGGCTGGTGGCATGGGCCCCAATTCCAGACTTAGTTGACAGATTATGCCATGCCTCATTAAGGCAGACGTAATACTGACTACATCTGTAGACGCTCTAGTATTTTTGTTTTATGTTCAGTGTGAAGAATGTAAAGTGTTTGTGAGATTTATTCTGCATATTCTTTCTGATTATTCAAATAAATATGGGCAAGGAGTGACAGTTTCCCATTTAGGCATCATGTAGCAGAGACAAACTTCGTTAAACTCTATTTTGGCAGTGCGCCTACTTTCATCTTTTATTCCTTTACAGAAGGTTTATCTTCGGTACTTTCCTGCATACCCTTAGTTGTAGCCACATTAGTTTTCCTCCCACTGTCTGCTGAGTGTCTAGTCATTCGATACTGAGCTCAGACACCTCCCCTGTGCAAAGGTGGCTCCTACAGTGATGTTGGTGATTGAGGGAGGCCTGAAGAACACCAGTGCCACCCAGCCACCATGATCCTTTATTGTCATTTTATCTTTTCATTTGTTTGTGGTACTTCTCCATTTGGCTTTTTTGAAATTTGTCTCCAGCTTTATTATCCTGGCTCTTCAACTAAGTTTGTCTATTACCCAAGACAACATTCACAACCTGACCCAGCTCTGATGCCCCACTGATGATCTCTTCTTTGTCATTTCATTTCCTAGGACTGGGCTTCTGCTTTGGTTCTTGATAAGCAATACCAGTTCCTTTCAGTTTTCTTGCCTAAAGAAGTCACCCATTGACTGACTACCTAAGTGACCCCATGCTGCTCGAACACATAGGTCTTTCTTGGCCTCTCATATTGTGATCACTGCTATTGCAGGCTGATGGAGGCCATGGAGCACCCGAAAATTTGTGTCATATGCAATGATCTTTGAAAAGGAGAGTGGCCAGAAATTGTGCTTTCCTGTAGGCTATTATAGGACTCACAGGGTAGCTTTTTAGTGAAAGTAACTCTGGTGCAATAGCCAAATATGATTAAGTTAGAGACAGGGGCATGAGATAAAGATGAAGGGTGCACATGAGGCATCTCAGGGGTCTCAAATGTGGCTTGGGGGTAAATTCTACTGCCTGGATGCACTATAAAAATGGTGGTCAATTATTCTAATCACATCTTTTATTTTGAGATGAACAACTTTTGGGAGAAGTCAGGATGTCCTCTAGTAGGAGGACAGTTTCTGGGTCTCTGAGCTTCTTGAATGGCCTATAATCAAGAACCTCAGCATGATCATGAGGCTGGTGGGGTAACTTTGTGTTCTTGGAATTAACATCCACAGCTGAAGGCAAACTAAGAGTGTTTCTGCCTTGGTTTCTGAAGAGGAAAAAAAAATGTCTACTTGTGGCAACCTCATGCTCTTCTCTTGGCTGTAAAATGCTCACTATTGTCTGAAGCATGCTAGGTCTTGTCAAGCCCTCTGCACCTCATGCTGCTGAGGGGGTCCCACCCCCATCCTTTCTCTTCCTGCTCTTGGTGCTCTGAGGTGAGACAAATGATAGTTCTCTGAGTATCTGAGGTTTCAAACTTTCATTCCATGTAGCACAGATAATATATAGGATTTTCAGTAAACATTGGTTTGACTAATCCAGACCCATTGATGTGGCTGCCATCCAAGATAAGCTCTCAAGAAAGAACAAGTTTGCCTCCCACAAATACATGTATTTATGTATGTATGCATGCTTACATAGAATATATCCCATATTTACCATAAAACATACACATCACCAATACTTTAGTCCTAAATACTAGCTTCTATAATCACATGTCAAACCCAGCCTTTTTAATAGCATTTTTTTGCAAAGATAAATCAAATTTTTTGTTATTCAAAGCTTTTCCTGGGAGGCGTTTCCACCTACTATATATGTAGCTGCACTGTTGCTGAATATACATAGTAGAGGCCACTCCTTGTCTCTGTAAAGGATTTGTTTTCTGTTATCAGGCACTCAGCTAAGCAGGATTCAAGCATTACAAATGTAGCCACAGTTGTCAAGTGGTTTCATTATCACAACAGTTTTAATACTACCTCCCGGGGGGGAATTCTTTGGGGCAAAACTTTAAAAAATGTCTGTCTATATATTATCTCAGCTGAAATGTCATACTAGACACAGTTTTTTTTTTTCTGAAATGCGAACTACTCTTCTTTTGGCCTTAAGGAAACCTTATCAAATCCGAACGGCTGCCCTCAGCTCTTACTCTGTAATGAGTCCACATCTCATCTCCCTGACACAGACAAACTCTTATAGTGTTTGCTATTCCAGCAAAACAAATCTCAGACAATAGTCTCCTCGTTTGCACTATTTTTTTCCTACTGGATGGAATGCTCTAGCTCCTTCCTGCCTTCTAATCAATCATCTTTAAAAGCTTGATTCACAACTCATCTCCTCCTTGTTATCCTTCTGGATTGAAGTCATGAAGCTACAGTTACCCCAATCATTCCAGCACACTCCTAACACATGCAAGAATGAATGTCAACTTCAAGTCTTATGATTGCTTCAGTTCCTGTCATTTGACAATGACCTTGAGTCACACCAGAGGCATCTCAGTCATTTGAGATTTGTGAATTGGGTGGGGATGAGGGTGTGAGTGCTAATGCTTAGCTCAATGAAGAGACTGGAATATTGGAGTTGGGAGTTTGAGGGACATCAAGAGAAAGTACTCTTGGAATTCCTTGTGCTGGTTCCTGGCAGAGGTAACAGTGGTAAATGGATACCCTCATGGGACTTAGAAAGCCATGGATATAAGCATGGTACCAAGAAAGAACCACATATGAGATAATTTTACAAGAATTTGTCTCTGAATTGATGCAGGTGACAACAACTACCAGCAAAACATGGATGATTATCTTGAAGGTGAGAGTCACGGTGGTCCTCAAAGGAGATCTGCCTTCTCTCAATTCATCAAAAATGCCATTTAGAAATTGAGGGCATTTGGGAGTGCTAACCAGCCCCTAACTTTGACTACTAAGTGATCACAGCCTCTTCCCTGTGCTGTGACCTGTGATGTTGGTGTAGAACTGGTGTTTTTCCAGATCAGTAAATAAGCAGAATTTGCTTCCAGTGTTTCCCCTGCCTTACCTAAACACCTCCGATTGTCGAGAGTGGAGAAGGTCTTTCCTTCTACTTTAGGGCACCAAATATTTTCACGTAGGCTTTATCTGTGCCAGTGGTTTTCTCCATGATGGGAACTCTATGGGATGAGCATATTTGGCTAAATATGCTAGAGAAATTTAGGAAAAGTCTCACTTTTCTTTTTCAAGCTTAGTTTTACAAGCCTATTTATTAGCTTGCTAATGAATAAGTAAAATATTGACCCTCTTCTTTTATGAGACAATAATATTCAAGGCACAGACTTGAAAGTGGGAGGTTACTAGAAATCATGAAGTAAGGACTCAAATACATTAGTATCACATTTGTCATGGATTATCTCAATGTTAATATTGTCAGATCAAACACCTATTTATTTGTTTATAGTCCTTTAATATTTTTTTTTTTTGTAAGACAGAATTTATTCACAGAAAAGAAAGAAAAGAATACAGAAAACATTAAGGCATCTGTTAGAGGGAGAAAATTCTAGTGGGGAGAGAGAAGCTCTCTCCGTTTCTCTCCTAGTCTTTCCCCATCTC